>ML808483.1:227211-271037 GCA_009831015.1 Picea engelmannii | reverse complement strand
TACAAATTGATATGAGATAGTCAACTATGTTTAACTTGGTGATTGGGAGGAATGATTGTTATCTTCCCCACCTAAGTTCAATCAATTATGTTTAACTTGGTGATTGGGAGGAATGATTGTTATCTTCCCCACCTAAGTTCAATAATATGATACTTTCCATAATACCATGACTATGAGAATAATCAGATTACAATACTTTATCTACACATTGTTCATACTTTCAATAATTAATTTAGAAAATGCGCATCTATCTCATTCAAAATAGACAAATCTAAAAATAAAAATGACACATAAAGTGTTGATGCCCATCTATCTCCTTCACAAATAGACAGATTTAAACTTATTACCTCTTAAAAGAAAACACTTGTTCTTAACCATTGAACCCACTCATAAATAATCTCTGATTAATTCTTGCATAGAAACTAAAATGAAAACGAAACACATCACCCAACCCTGAAATGATAAAAAAAAATAGATTCCAGTAGTAACACACAAAAATACCCCAACAGAATACTGGAATTGTTCGGGGCTTCAATAAATTCTCCCCTCCAATGGCGGACATCCATGACTAAGGTATGTTTGAAAAGAGTTGTTGGATTGTTCCATGGGAAGGAGGAACAATTAGGCATGTTTGAAAAGAGTTGTTGGATTGTCCAATGGGAAGGAGGAACAATTAGGTAAATGGAACCAGAGGATGAATTATGTGGGGTTCTTTTCAGCTGAAAATTGCAGAGAATTATTCCAAACCAACAAAGGAACACAGGCAAATGCCAGACGGCTCGAAAAAATGAAAGAACCGGCATTCTCACAGACTTGGGCGGTCCTTGCATGGTAGGCCGACTACAGCGACACATCAATAGCGATGAGCATTTGTCGAGGAGTCAGTGTTAATGGGACCGCATTGAGCTAAGTGACCCATAAGAGTCAAGAGCAAGTTTTCGCTTGTGAATCCCGACTACGAGGACTGTGTGGAGAGAATGAAGAAGGACCTTATTGATGCCATGGTAGTCTCGAGTGTTTTTCGGCCCAGACGAGAGACTCTACCGAACATGCCTTTCCAGGGTAAAGAGGTTGAGCTTGTTTTTTGTGCATTGCGAATGAATTTGTTGGAATCAACCCTAAATTTGAACTCTGCCCAAGCTTTCACAGTTTCTAATTCCATATTTCTGGAGATATTGCCTTGTCCATTGCCATTGCAAAGAAATTGGCATAGAAGGAGCGCGAACTAATCTGTCGCAGGCCTAATCTGTCACGACATACTCATTGTTAGTCTCCTCATCAAGTCCCTCCAAGTTACAGAGAACCTTTGATGGCGATGCCATTAGCGAGTAGTAACTTTCGCACATATCGTAACCTGCTTTCAAGTGTTCTTGGACCATGCAGAAGCTTCACCAGGGGCAAGCAATAGCCTCACGTAGAAGTAACCTGGCTTCGAGCATTATGGAACGATGCAGAAGCTTTACAAAGGGCACTGGAGTGTACATAATCAATGGGGTTCCATGGCTCACTGAATAAGTTCAATGAAAGATATCACGTCCGCTGGAAGAAAAAAAATCATTCAATCAGAGGTAGAAGCTTTATAAAGGGCACTGGAGGGTACATAATCAATGGGGTTCGTTGCCTCATTGAATGCAAGTTCAATGAAAGACATCTTTGCTTAAACAAAAAAATGGCTAAGTTTAAAAGCTCTACTTTTTTAACTTTTTAAGAACACATAATTGTTTGTTCCAATTGTAAATTACTTTTTTAAATTTTTTTATACGGGTGTTTCGCTGTCAACTCTACGTTGACTTAGTATTAGTTTCTCAAGGGATTTTTTTGGAGGATTTATTTTTATTTTCAAGAATGATTTTTCTTGCGTTTCATTCGCTGGAGGTGAGAGGTGACTTAGATTTGCCAATTTTAATGGTTTTGGCAGGTGGTACAACCTGTGCATTTTGTTGGGAACGCTGGTGTATTAAATTGTCCGACTAGTTAAACATCGGTGGCCTAAGTGGTTTGGGGTTGAGTGATTTTACTTGTCATTGGGAGCATTGGTGTATTCAATTTTTTGATCAACAAATCGTCAGTGACGTGAAGTATTAAATTTTCCAATCAACAAATCGTCGGTGCCATGAATGTTTTGCGTTTAGGTGATCTTAGGTGTTGTTGTTGAAGCAGGCGGGTCATATTTCTTGTGTAAGAGTGGAGCTCTAGCATTTATTTGAGGCTGAGTGGGTGTATTATTATACGTGTGGATGGCTACAGAAGGTTTATTTCGTGTTATGTGAAGCATTGGACTATGAGATAGGCGAGGAGCATTGGGTTTGATGTTATGCCAGACATTGAGTTGCATTGTGGGTGTGTTGAACTAGTAACCTGGGTTTTGCAAAGTTCTATGGGCTGCCATTGTTGTGAGTGCGTCGGGTCGGGCTTACTAGTGTATTAGATTTCCTGATCGACGAAATCGTGCAAAGCATTATAGGCTACCATCGTTGTGAGTATGCTTGTCCGAGTCTTTTTCTTAGTTTTTGTTTTGTTTTGAAAGACATTGTGGGTGTGTTCAACTGGTAATTTGGGCTTTGTAAAGTGGCATAGGTTGCAGTGGTTGTGAGTACGTCGGGCGAGGCTTGTTGGTGTATTAGTGTTAAGTACCAAAGTCCTGAATACAAAATACCACAATAGTACCGAAGATATCTGAATACAATCACCACACAAGATATATGAAACAATATAGAAAACCACCACTTTATTAGATCGAACCCTTAGGATATGACAACACCATACAATGGATCATATTATGGAAGGGATCCTCTCCTATTCAATTGCCTCTTTGAGGGGGCAACCTCCTAATGAACTTCAGCTCCAAATACAATACTTCTCTTCATGTCTCATTACATTGCTTGAACCTCTTTATATAGTGCTACTAACCACCTAAGAACATTTTAGAGGAGGAACCTTCTAGAAGTATAACCTTCTAGTAAGTCCTCTTACATTTATTATATCTAACTACTATAGTGGGCCTTATTTAATACTATAGTGGACCTAGTCCACCTTACATTGAACGACCTCCACTATTATCACTATGGGCCCTCTGGGCCCCCCCACTGCCTCTCTAGCTACCTAACATTCCACCCCCCTTATGAAAGTGTTGTCATCAACGCTTGATGTACAACCATATACCAGGGTCCCATGGATAAGTGTGGACCATAGTGCTGAAATAGACTAGAGAATCAAGGTCCCATGGAGAAATAAAAACCAACATGTTGAAGTTTTCCAACTTCCATTGTAAACCAGGGTCCCATGTTCAAGTGCTCATGTGAACTCCACGTGGAAGATATCTGAACTCAAGAAGCAACTGGAAATGATTCTCCAAAGATCTACATTGATCATGGGGATCCAAATATGTAGATCCCTCCATATCCAAAATATCATCTGAATAACACACTAGTACTAGATAATACTAAAAAATAGTATTCATAGAAGGCTCTGGACTTCTCTTCATAATGTGCTCTACATAAGGTGAAGTAGATTCATCAAATAAAATATGAAAGTGGTTGTCATCCCAGAAATGACAACTATCCATATATCAATCATCACAATCAGCCTCAAAATCATACCAAGCACAGACTTCTTGATTATATGCATCCCTGATGTCCGTCATAAGATATCTCTTATGTATGCTAGCCAAAGACCTTTGAAAATTTTGACAATTAGCACTAATAATTTGTTGCCCCTCGTGAAGATGTTGCTCAATGGCTTCAATCTTTTGTAAAATGTCCTCAAGGGATGCAAACTTATGTGGAAGTTCCATGAGAAATCTAATATCCATTACAAACACCACATATATTATACCAAAATAAAGATATCAAAATTATCTATCCAATGGCACTGATTTGGCAACAATCTGAGCACACTGTGAAAAGTTATGAACTCTGCAGTCTCGCCATCGTCACGAAAAACCCAAAAAATCACTGATTTTAAATTAGCAATATCTTCACTTCCAGAGCTCCGATTGAGATGATTTTTTTTTTTTGAAATTGGGTGAAATTGTGAGAGGAACTCATATATGCAATTGTTTTGGAAAATTCAGCCCCAACTACTACAGAAATCGGAAAAATCACGTTGTCTTCCACGAAAAAAAAAATACCCCGAAAAATTGCAGATTTTAAAATGCAAATAACTTGACTTTTCGAACTCCGTTTCAGACGATTTTTTTATTTTTAACTTGGGTGTTTTTTTGAGAGGAACTTAGATATACAACCAAATTTTTCAAATTGTGCACCAAAACCTACAAAAATCGTTCGGAATGTCGCGACCCTATTTTTCTTCTCAAAAAAAAATCTTCAAAAATAAAAAATTTCCCACTTCTTGCCAAGGAAAGTGTTATGATACCAATTGTTAAGTACCAAAGTCCTGAATACAAAATACCAAAATAGTACCAACGATATATGAATACAATCACCACACAAGATATATGAAACAATATAGAAAACCACCACTTTATGAGATCAAACCCTTAGGGTAGGGCAACACCATACAATGGATCCTATTATGGAAGTGATCCTCTCCTATTCACTTGCCTCTTTGAGGGGGCAACCTCCTAATGAACTTCAACTCCAAATACAATTTTTCTCTTAATGTCTCATTACATTGCTTGAACCCCTTTATATAGTTCTACTAACCACCTAAGAACATTCTAGAGGAGGAACATTCTAGAAGTATAACCTTCTAGTAAGTCCTCTTACATTTATTATATCTAACTACCATAGTGGGCCTTATTTAATACTATAGTGGACCTAGTCCACCTTACATTGAATGGCTTCCATTTTCATCACTATGGGTCCTCTACCCCCTCCCCCACCCCCACTACCTCTCTAGCTACCTAACATTATCACTATGGGCCTTCTCCCCCCAACCTCTCTAGCTACCTAACAATTAGCTTATATGGTCGACCAAATTGCCCGCGACATGAATTTTTTGGGTTTGGGTAATTCTACCTGTCCTTGTCAATTTGACCAGGCCTGACATTTTTCTTGTGTAACCGTGGCACTCTAGCTTTGCTGGTGCAAAGTGTTATAAGCTATCATCATTGTGAATACCCTGGTCTTCTTGTTTTTTTCAGCTTTTGTTTTGTTGTCGAAGAGAATAAAATGGAAATGGATTTGTTATGTTTTCAGTTTCTTTGGTTGATAACTATAGTGTCATTATTATTTTCTGGTCTAATCATGGAACTCTAGCTTTGTTGGTGCAAAGTGTTATAGGTTGTCATCGCTGTGAGTACCCTGGTCTGGGTTTCTTGTTTTTCCCAGTTTTTGTTTTGTTGTTAGATCAAATAAAATGGAAATAGATTAGTTCAAATTTCGACGGCCTCCAGAGTAGTTTGTTAGGTTTTATTGGCTATTTTTTAAGTTTCTCTAGTTCAAAGCTATAGTACCCTAGTCCCAACTTCTTGTTTTTGTTAGTTTTTGTTTTGTTGTTAAAGAGAATAACAATGAAACCAAATTGGTTCAAATTTCAACGTCATGGAAATTAGTTACTTAGGTTTTCTCTAATTCAAAGCTATAGTATCATTATATATATAGATTAATATTAATATATTTAACAGTAAGTATATATTAAATATATATGTATATAATATTAGCATAGTGTTATGCTATATATATATAATGTAATATCATATAGAATATATGTTATTGTATTGCGTAGATTATATATATTACATAATATATTGTATTGCATAGATTATATATATTACATAATATATATTCTATATGATATTACATTATATATATATATATATATATATATATATATATATATATATATATATATATTATAATATAAAATATGTATTTTTTTAAATGTTTTTTCTTGCGTTTGATTGACGGGAGGTGTGAGGTGATTTTGATTTGACAATTTATATCTTTTTGTGGGTTGTGTTTTATAAAAACAATATATATAAGTATTTATTGTTGTGGCAAGCAATGAAGTGTGCAATGAAGTTGCATTTCCTTGGTAATGCTCGTGTATTAAGTTCTCTGATCATTGAATCGTCGGTAGCTTGAATGTTTTGGGTTTGGGTGGTTTTATGTGTCGTTGGGAACTCTGGTGTATTAAATTCTCTGATCAATAAATCACCCGTGGCGTGAAGTATTAAATTATCGAATGAAAAAATCATCGGTGGCGTGATTGTTTTGGGTTTGGGCGATTTTATGTGTCCTTGTTCAAGCATAGGTGTCATATTTATTGTGTAATGGTGAAATTCTAGCATTTATTTGAGGCTGGGTGGATATATTATTATAACTATGAATGGTTGTGGAAGGTTTATTTCACGTTATGTGAAACATTGGACTACGAGATATGTGAGAAGCATTGGACTTGATGTTATTGTAGGGCATTGAGTTGCATTGTGGGTGTGTTGAACTGGTAACATGGGTTTTGCAAAGTGTTGTTGGCTACGATCGTTGTGAGTATGTAGGGTCGGGCTTGATGGTGTATTAGATTTTCTGGTCGGCCAAATCGTGCAAAGTGTTTTGCTGGTGCAAAGTGTTGTAGGCTGCCATCATTGTGAGTACATCGATCTAGGCTATTTTTTATATTTTATTTTGAAAGAGAACCATGTTATGTGAGGTATTTGGTTGCATTGTGCGTGTGTTGAACTGGTAAGTTGGGGTTTGCAAAGTGCCTTAATCTACAATCGCGGTGAGTACGTTTGGTTGGGCTTGCTGGTGTATTGGATTCTCTGATCGACCAAATCCTCCATGGCGTGAATGTTTTGTGTTTGGGTAATTCTACATG
The DNA here is from genome assembly GCA_009831015.1 of Picea engelmannii. NCBI lineage: Eukaryota > Viridiplantae > Streptophyta > Pinopsida > Pinales > Pinaceae > Picea > Picea engelmannii. The sequence continues at coordinate 264,257 of ML808483.1, read as the reverse complement.
TCCTTGTCTATTTGCCAGGGCTTGTCATTTTTCTCATCCAACTGTGAAAGTCTAGCTTTGTTGGTGCAAAATGTTATAAGTTACTATCAATGTGAGTACCCTGGTTCTGGCTAATTTTATTTTATGTTTTGTTTTTCTTGTTTTTCCTAGTCTTTGTTTTGTTCTGAAAGACAATAAAATGGAAATAGATTCGTTCAAATTTTTGTGGCCTATAGGTTAGTTTCTAAGATTTTGTTGACTATGTTTTTAGTTTCTTTGGTTCAATATATATATTAACAACATTACAGCTTACATATACATATAATTTACATTATATGTGTGTGTGTGTGTGATAACGTTAATATAGGTAAGTATAATCCTCGGATGGGGTGCCACCCAACGCATAGCGCTTATGACTCACCACAAAGCATTTAGACCGCATGCCACTTGGCTCACCGATTCGAGAAACAGTAATGCAGATGGTGTCTTCTGGTGGGCAGCATTTCAATACAATCAAGACTTTCTGTATTCAGTTATATCTTGCTACAGGGGAATGTTGTTGGTTTGTACGAGTACGATTGGCGTCAATTACTCTAGGTACAAGCTGATTAAATTGTCATTAAAAACCATGAAGTGGGCGACAAGAGAGGAATTAAGGACGCCCAACATTGGGGGGAATAGCCATTTTGCCTAGGTTTCCTTCATGGTTCATTATAGTAGGAGGGGAAAACGTTGGATTAGCACCATTCACATCTGGGAGCCCTCCATCTCTCTGTTTATCATGATGAGACAATGTGATCGTTCGAAGAGGGGCAGGGGAGAACTTATTCCAGTGGGTCGACCTTTTTCCTCAGTCGTAGGCAGTGAGATTTTGAATAGTCATAGAAAGAGGTCTGGATCTTCATCTCTTAGCTCGACTCACTAGCAGGATAGCGGTCACACCTCCTCCGGGTGGGGCTGTAAAATTGAATGGTTTGATAGACGAGGACGCTCCTTGGGTTATGCCCTGAAGTCCTTTCCGGGCTAGACTTCTTCAGAAAGCCCACGACTCATATCTCATCGTGGTCACTCTCATCGAAGTCAAGATGTTATGTCTTTAGGGCCTACAACTACTTTCCCATCTGAAGCGCCTTCCTCTGATAAGCATAACACTTTCAAAGAGGAGGATTCTCAACGTATTTTTGAATCCTTGTCCAATATTCAACAATTGATATTTGAGTTCCAAAGCAAGGTTCACGATGTTTAATTCCGCCTTGAGCTCCTAGAACACTGCATTTCTCTGGAAACAGACGTGGGCATTGAACGAGATGCCTCTTCAACTCTTCTGATAGTCTAAGAGGCGACGCCCATCCTCCTTCCTCTGGGACATAATTGACATCGATTTTGATGGCCACTAGGTTCAACATTTTGGTTACTAGTTTTTCCAGATTATATCTGTCCAAGTTGGTCAATATTCTCAGTAGTCTAGAGGCCATGATTAACTCACATAGTCCTATTTTATTTCACCACTTGGCTCTGTTAAACAACCCTTTTGATATCTTAGTTACTTGGATATGTTATAGTTTTGTGGACATAGGAAGCACAATTATGAAAACTCAGCTGAAGTAGAGTTGATTTCCTGTTGTGGCGACTCTGTCTCCAGCGAATACTTGCTATTTTGTAACAATTTTACATAGAAGGTAATTTATAGATCACTTACTTACAAAAAAAAATATAGGTAAGTATAATATATATATATATATATATATATATATATATATATATATATATATGGGGAAGTGGATGATCACCGAGGTCAACGGTGGAGAGATTTATGAGTTTTATCATTGACCATTTATTGATCCTTCCTCTTCACAGTCTCGAATGTTTTGTTTTCAAATTATAGGATCTTTTTGCAGCATCATAGTTCTACCGATTATATCATGTTCAGATGTACCCTATTTTGATGGACACTTTACATGCACAGATTTTGTTAGCTGAATCAAGTCAACTGTTCTTTCAGATAGTATTATATATTCAGGGATAATTGATGACAGATATATTGGTGTTGGGTATGCACACTAGTTTTTTGGGTTTCATACTTGGTTTCACAGAGATCTGATACTAGCCTTGATCATACACAAAAAACTCCTTTTGTATATATGTGGACAAAGCTTATGGTTCCACGCTCTTTTTGTCTCTCTTACAGAGCTCAGACAGAATCTCCTTTGGAGACGAGACATACATGACAACATGTACCTTCAGAATGTAAATTTGTTTCCAATGGAAATAAAAATTTACAATTTTTTCTTCGGGAAAAAAAAAACATTTATACATATAATTAATTTAACATCTACATTATATTAATATATTATTATAAATATACTTATACACATAATAATATATATTTAATATATAAATATGTGTGTATACTCAATGCAGTTGCATTGCATTCAGAATGTTAGTGTATTAAATTCTTTGGTCACTAAGTCGTCGGTGGCTTGAATGTTTTGGCTGGGTGAGTTTTTTTGGTGTTTTTTTTTTTTAATTATCTATTGTTATTGTTTCTCCATAGTGTCATTTTACAGGTGGCCCAAGCCAAATGTTTTTTTATACTTGTTGAATGCTAGGTATATTGTAATTGCTCGGTCGTCAACTCTGTGTTGACTTGCTATTACTTCGTCCAATTAGTTTTGTCGAAGGTTAAACATTAGAATTTAAAGAACAATGGTTTTTAATTACTTTTTAAAACTATTTTTCTTGTTTAGATTAATTATCTATTCCTTTCAAATTAATGGTGTGACCAAGCATCAGTTGTAGCTGCAATTATAAGATATCGATTCGTTTTCGAATAATTTGTTATTTCTTAATTGTTCAAGCTAAAAAAATAAGAAAGTTCCTGTGAGTTATAATTTTACATGGGTGGCAAGTGGAGGGTGTTTTTCTGTTTATATATGTGGTTTTTTCATATTATTGTAGTTATATATTTGTATTTGTGTGTGCATGGCTTGACATCTTTGACGAATTGTGTAAGGTTTCAATGTGGCAGAGTCGTCTGCGGAGGTAGAATAGAGGGAAGGGACCGCTGTGATACAAGGATTCACAAGTATCAAGTGATTAACATGACAAATAAAATATACTGGCCCAGGTACTTTGTTGAGGAATTGGTTCATTTTTATTATGCAAGAAAATATGAAAACAATCAAATTAAAAGAATAGATGAATTTAAAATATAGATGGAGACTTTTCACTTTCCATGAAGAAGCTTATGGATAAGCTTACTTTCCTCTTTTTATAAGTTATACATCTATTTTCCTCTTTTTTTTAATTTCATATAGCCATTGTTTTTTTTGTTTTTGTTTTTTATATATTTTATTTTTTGAGTTTTGAAAACTCAATTTATCATTTAGAATATTAAATTTATATATATATTTTACTTTTGGATTTTCATACACTGAATTAACATAACGAATATTAAATTCAAATTTAATTAAGTAAATTTGTAATATTTATAGTTTTTTGGGAAATTAATTTAATTTTTAATAGTAACCCATACTATATACATATAAACATTTTATACATAAAATTAATGAAACATAAAACATTCAGGCCTCACATAACATCATTCTCTTTTAGAACAACACAAAAATTAAGAAAAAGAAAAACAAAACATTAAAAGAATTAGTGCAGCCCAACGTACTCACAATGATGGCAACCTATATCACTTTGAATGATTTTGGTCAACCAGACAATCTAATACATGGGCAAGGTCGGCCCAACGTACTCACATTGATGGCAACCTATGCCACTTTGCAAAATCCAGGTTACCAGTTCAACACATCCACAATGCAACCCAATGGCTCACATAACATCAAGGCCAATGCTTCTCACCTATATGGTAGTCCAATGCTTTACATAACATGAAATAATCCTTTCACAACCATCTGCAGGTATAATAATACACCCACTCAGCCTCAAATAAATGCTAGAGTTATATTGTTACACAAGAAATATAACATCCTTACTTTAACAATGACAGGTAAAATTACCCAAACCCAAAACATTCACGCCATCAACGATTTGCTGATCAGAGAACTTAATACACTAGCATTGCCAAGGAAATGCAACTTCATTGCAGGTTGCATCACCTAGCACAACAATAAATTCTTTTATAATTTTTTTTTTTTTTATGAAACCCACCCAATAAATAGATATAAATTGGCAAACATAAGTATCTATAACACACACACACACACACACACACACACACACACACACACACACATATATATATATATATATAGAGAGAGAGAGAGAGAGAGAGAGAGATTGCTATATAGACTAACAATATCTAGTAATCCAATGCTTCACATAACACCAAATAAACCTTTTGCAATCATCCGCAGGTATAATAATAAACCCACTCAACTTGAAATAAATGCTAGATTTCCATGGATACACAAGAAATATGACACCCCTACTCTAACAACAACACATAAAATCATCAAAACACAAAACATTTACGTCATCGACGATTTGTTGTTTGGAGAATTTAATACACCAACATTCCCAACGACATGTAAAATCACCCAAACACAAATTGTTCAATTGGAATCACCTATATTGTATCCCTCTTACTATTATGGTCATCCTGCTCTTTGATTCTCTACATTCTTTGGTTTTAGTTACACTGCTTTGTTTTTGTTCAAGACTTTCGTAATTAGTATTTGTTTTTGTCTAAGAGCTTTGTTCAACAATAACTTCATGTTTAGCATCAAAATTAATATGTGAGGCATCCTGGTCTTTGATGCTCTGTATTCTTTGTTTTTAGTTATATTGCTTTCTTTCGTTCAAGACCTTTGTAATCAGTGAATTTGATATTCTTTGTTTATAGTTGGTTTGCTTTGTTTTCCAATAAAAAAAATTGTACTCGATGAATTTGTCTTTTGAAATATTATCCTATATTATTTAAATACTTTATCTTTATTTGTACTATTTGTCAAACCGATGTTATTGCCTAAGCACGTTTTTTTTATTTACATTGGTTTGATTAAGTGCTTTGTCTCAATAAAATCCCTTTTTAATCATGACCATTGTACTAAATCAACTCATCGTTTTTAATTGCCTAGTCACTTATGTTAGTCACATAGAGTATTATTGACATTAAGATGTTGAGGGGTTCACTATTCATGAATCCAGATAATGAGCCCATGTAGATGTTGACACACCATTGATCAATTGTTAGCGACTCTTATGACTATGGTCATCGTCTTCTTTCATGCTTGGTATTCTTTGTTTATGGTTGGATTGCTTTGTTTTCCAATAAAAAAAATTGTACTCGATGAATTTGTCTTCTGAAATATTATGCTATATTATTTAAATACTTAATCTTTATTTGTGCTATTTTTCAGACTGATGTTATTGCCTAAGCACTTTGTTTTTATTTACATTAGTTTTTTAAGTGTTTTGTCTAAATAAATCCCAATTTAATCAGGACCATTGTACTAAATCAATTCATTGTTTTTAATTGTCTAGTTACTTATATTAGTCGTATACAGTATTATCAACATTAAGATGTTGATGTACTCACTATTCATTAATGCAAATAATGGGCCCATGTATATGTTCACACATCATTGATCAATTGCCAGCATCAATATGCGACAAATGACTACACAATAATAATTATGGTTTATGGATTTCCAAGTTTCCACATGAATTCAATGAGAAAAAAATGCTCCTATCTTTCACCAAGTAGACAACAATGGCTCCTCTCTTCTTCATGATTATGAAGGTTGGGGTAGCTTCCATTAACATTTTCATACATGTCAACATGACATAGTTAACAAAAATAAGCCTTCGTTAAGATGGGTCTTGGTCTCCATTATTAACATCTCATCTCCCTAGACAAAATTTCACTATATTACTCTAATAAGATAAATATCAACAATGACTTCATGTTTAGCACCAAAATTAATATGTCATATGTCATTTTAAGATGTTTGTGATAATGGATTTTAACACATAGGACCTCATATGGAAAAAGTAGAAATTGGATGGTTTTCTAGTTTTTAATGGGTTTAACAAACGTTAGTACAACAAAAAAGAAATAGAATATGAAGAAAAAAAAAGAGTTGATAATCTTTCACATGCACTGTATTTTTAGCAAATCTCTAGTGATTTAAAATTGAAAACATGTTATAAAAAATTATAGTAACTTATTATAGGTAGTATTTTCTATTAATGATTTTCATTGTGTGATGTATGCCTATCTCGATTTTCAACTTGCTTTTAGGCTATGCATAAGTAACATTATTACAAGTGTCAAGTGTTCTATTGTCACAATTTTGACTTGTTGCATAAAGTTTTGTCATGCACTGTGAAGGTACTAGCAAGCTTCCAAGCACATTTATCAATAATGTCAACAAGATTGTAGTATTCAGTACATACAGGTACATACTCTTTTAAGCAAGTTTTATGTAACATTCCATTCCTCTAGCTTTGTATGGAATGTCTCCCATTAGTTATTTTTTGTCTCAATATCATGTGAATATAACTAAATAGCCTTGTAGACTATTTGTAGACATATTACAATTATAACTTATATAATTTCAAATAGAAGACCAAGTAGTATGAGACATTTTAGGGAACAAACTAGTTACTTGTGAAAAGAATATAAAATGAAAACAAAAACTCCACAGTCATTAATAGAAACTGATCTTGTACTAGAAAAGTATGGCTTGTGTCGCTTAGAAAACTTTGTGTATGTTGTAGGAGATTGTTTGTTTAACGCATTGCAAGTGCTACTTCATTTTAGATACACATCAACATAAATTAGAGAGGGTACAATAAAACAACATATTTGCAAAAAAAAGATGCAGAGGCAATTGCACCTTATCAACTTGAGATAAATGGGTCTTCATTGATAGAAATTCATAATATTAATGACCTAGAAGAATATTTGAACAAGATGTCTAGATTAGCATCAATTGACATGCCACCATATCATAGAGGTCTATGGGGTGATATTTTTTGCATACATTGGGCATCGAATTGGCTAAAAATCCCAATAAGAGTTTGGTCAAAAAGTCGAATGAAAAGCTACCCGCATTTCAATTCGAACTTATCTACAAACACCTATGACATATTGTTCCATGATGAAAATCCACTCGCTGGACATTTCGAGCCACTATTGTGCAAAAGAACTATTCACAGTTCTCCTACTTTTGAAGAAAATGAAGTTAATGAAGTTCATATGTTTGAAAGTACATATGGTGAGAGTTTTTTCAGGCACTATGCCAGTTGGAAAATAATCAATACATTGTATCTTGTTTGTGACAAATAATGTCACAAACTTTTTGCAATGCAATTATGCAAAATGATTCCTTCACAATTAAATGCATCGACCAATATATTATTGATGATATAGTCAAGGAAACACCAAAAATCACAAATTCGCAAGGGTACATGATACAATTAACATTGCCTTCTAAACATGGGTACATTGATGGTGGAATGTTTCTCTATGAATGGTTGGCTAGAATATTAAAGATCAACATCCATTTATGGTCTTCTGAAATAGGGAAGATCAAAGCTTCAATACTCTGTTCTACAAAAGGAGCCAAAGTGTTTGACGTAGTTGAGGTACGAAAAATTGAAACGCGTATAGTATATGAACTATTGAAAAATGTGCAAATTGCTATCAACATAGATTCCAAACTATTTCCTGCAACGAATAGAAGTCAACCTAGTCTATCTTTGCGCAAAGTGAAGAATCTCCTTAGAAACAAACCTTTGCAAGAATAATTACACAATAGACTTAATGAAGACATAAGTGGCCATAACAATATATTAGTAGAAACTAAGGGCAAGAGTTAAAGAAGAAACTCTACTACTATTGCAGAACTATTGAAAATGGTGGCAAAAAAAAAGGAAAAAACATTATTGCAAGAAAGAAAAAAAAGCTTTGAACAAAAGAGGCAGAAAAATAAGGAATCACTTACAATTGTAGAAAAAAAGTTCCATATGAAAATCACAGATGTGCCTATTTTTGACTATATAATATGTCAACAAACTTTTTTTCCTAAAAGATGTTATATTGATTAAAAAAGAATACAAAGAAATGATTTTTGATAAGAAAAAAAAAGAGAAGTCACAACAAACCCTGACAAACAATGCTAATAGTACTATTACATTTGCAAACTTTGCAAAAAAGCATTAGAAAATGATGTAGACAGTAAGTTTGTTGTGCCAAAGAAAATTAGACAAAACATAAGCATAAGAATCATGAAAAAATTGGATGAGCTAGAAGAAAAATTAATAACATCCTGACTACCTTTCTTGCAAATAATAGAACTTGGACAAAGATATAGAAAACCACAATTATGACTTATTGGTGGAGTTATCAATGTCCCGACGATCACTTCTAGGATTCAGTATGCCTTGCTTCATGACATAAATGAAACTGGGACAATTGCAGTAGCAATAAAAAAGAGTCTTATATTCAAAAATCCTTATTCTGTTGGGCACATCTGTGCCCACATGGTCATGAAAGCTTTAAAACGACTATGAAAACAACACTTTACAAATTTGAAAAAGTAAAAATCATTTATAATTGGGAGCAAGTATTCGTAGAAAAAGAAGAAGCATATAAAGGTGAAACATATATTGAAAACGAGGAGTTTGGTGAGGAAAACAATGAAGAACCAATCACTAAAACACTTGTACATGCATTCACAGATACATATAACATATTTGATCTTCATAACAATCAAACAAGCATTGTTCCTCGTGAAGGATATGCTCCATTAGGAATTTTTCAAAACAAATACTTAGAAGAAATGAGATTCCCGTCACTATTTTATGGTGATAAATGCCCTGATGATGTAACTCAAAACTTCTCACATCAAAAAATTTCCAGGTGGGAAGTATTACACAAGGAACATGACTTTGCATGTCATATAACAATTCTATTCTACAAAGTTGTACGCATTATCCTAAATAAATTGTTTAGTAGCATATGGACTAGAATAAGAAAAGGACAACTGAAAGAAAGAAATCTAAAAGCAAAAGATGTTATGTCAAATCTGAACTTGGACCACATTTTGAAATCAGATATTGGATACATGGATCTTAAAACAATTCGTACGTCGCTAGACTATCATCGAGATACACACAAGAAAATATATGCAATGATCCGACAACTAGGACCACCTACATTCTTCATTTCTTTTAGTAGTGCACTAAAACAAATACAAGATCGAACAAAAAAAACAATCTAACATGGAATAGAAAACAATGAGATCAATTTGTTGATTAGGAGTGACCCCGCAACTTGTGCTCAGTACTATAGAAATAGGATATTTGCAATGCAAATTTTAATATGTCATGACAATAAGTACTATGGAAATATTCAAGACTTCTTTTTTATTACTGAGTTTCAAAACATAGAAAGCGAGCATGACCATGGATTGTTATGGATACAAGATGCACCAATCTATGGGAAAAATACATATGTAGAACTTGAGAGCTTTGTTGATAAATACTTGTCATGTGATTCAATGGCTCTTGCAGATGAGTTAAAGATGCTACAACATCATCGTCATACAAAAACTTGTAGGAAAAGGGAAAAAGTCCATTGTAGATTCAATTTTCTACAACCACCAATGAAGGCAACAAGAATACTGAGAACTCTGGAGTATGACAATGATAAAACAAAAGAAAATACAAAATTGATATTTGAAACAATAAAAGATTCTAAACATGACAACACACACACACACACACACACACACACACACACACATATTCAATAGCTTTGTAAATGATTTAGGTTTAACACATGAAGAATATATCCATGCAATTCAATGTAGCTTAAATCAGACATCTGTCTTATTACAAGGAAGGTCATCAAACATATGGATTAATAGTTTTGCATGACATATACCAAAAATATGTAATGCAAATACAGATTCTCAATTCATTGTCGATTCATATGCGACAATGACATATTGTAGCTCGTACATGGAAAAATTTGACAAGACAATGACATCCACATTTAAACGCATACGAGAAGAACATGAAAAATCAAATGTCGATATCATGCAAACAATTAGTAGACTAGGAAAGGCTTTAGTAAATATGCAACAAATGTCTACACAACAAGTTGTTCACATTATCTTGTCTCTATCACTAAACATTGGTTCAAGAAAATGTATATTCATAAACACGTCACTAATAGAGCAACAAACATTTATCCTTAAAAAATAAAAAGATTTGCAACACGAGTCGGATGATTCTGAAGGTATAATGTGTTCTTCAATAATTGATTACTACATATGTCATCCTGAAGCTATCAATGATGTTTGTTTAGTAGAATTTGCATCAAGGTATACAAAAAAAGGCACGAAACGTAGAAGTAGAGAAAAGTCATACGTTATTAGGTACGTGAAATACAACAAGCATAAATATCTTGACAATTACCATCGAAAACAACTAATGCTATACGTTCCATATCGAGTAGATGAAAACATTCTCAAACAAATCTACTCTACATGAGAGCATGCCTACAATTTCCTAATAGAAACTATAAAACAAAACGAACAAAGGTATACACATCAAACAAATTTGGCATGGGGTGACCTTGAACATGCAACAAAGGAAATTGAAAATAAAAAAAGAACAATTATTCAACATAAGCATCACTTATGAGGAATAAAAACTTGCAAAACATTTGTATTCAAACGTAGCCAACAAATATGATCAATATGACTTTGAGAACAATTTGCAACATTTTAAGAGCACAAGAAATATAAGAATAAATGCTAGTCGACCTTACCACATTGTAAAGCAACCACATATATTAGACAATTTAGAATTCTTTAATATTAGGAGACATTTAAACCAAGAACAAGCTACAATCATGAAAGGCATATTAACAAAGAAAAAGGATGAACCGAACAAACTAGTGTACTTGGTCCTAACAAGTGGTGCAGGAATCGGGAAAACATTCACTACTAAACACTATTCCAGTCACTAGTTCGTTTCTACAATGTAGAAATGGACTATGATCCACTACAATTGAAAGGTCTCATAAGTGCATATACAAAAAAATCAATATTCAATGCAGGGGGCATCACATTGCATTCTGCATTCTATATGCCCTTTAACAAATTAGAGTATTTTCCATTGAATAGTGAAAAGTTGGATACATTAACAACACATTTTGAACAACTTCGTGTGTTACTCGTTGATGAAGCATCTTTGATAGGAGCGACATTTTTATACGAAGTTGACAAACGTTTACAACAAATAAATCACACACCAGCATCCTACTTTGGTAATGTCGACTTAATATTTTATGGAGATTTGTACCATGCACAACCTATAAGGGATTCACTGATCTTTGAAGAGCCAATGATCAACAAGCAAAAAATTCCATACACATTTTGGTAAGATGAGGTCAAGTGCTATGAATTGTGAACCACAATGCATCAAAAAGATATAGATTTCAATAGAATCTTGAACAAAATGAAACTTAAAAAACAATCTGAGAAGGACATTGAATACATAAATACTCATTGCCACAGAACAACACCCTTAGGTTCATTATTTTCATATATATATATATATATATATATATTAGGAACAAAGATGTGAAGAAACATAACAACCGTATGCTTTCAGTAGTCAATGAAGAATTGGCGATGCTTGATGCTATTGATGAACATGAAAGCTATCATGACAAAATGATGACTTATGAGAAAATGATAGCATTACCAACAAGAATACTACTAAAAAAAAAATGTTAGTTGAACTATATGCAGGGAACTATAACATAGAGGACGGGTTGGTTAATGGTGCTGATGAAATATTCAAAACATACACAAAAATGAACAAAGATGTTGATGTTGTTTGGATAGAATTTGCAGATGCAACAATTGGAAAAGTGCAAAGAAATAAACATTATGAACTATATGAGCAAAACATTGAACATGCATGGACACCAATACTATGAATTGCAAAACCAACTGCAGTTGCTAGAAACAAATCTCAAATAACTATTTGAAAAAAATTTCCGATACAATTAGCATGTGCTAGAACAATACATAGAACTCAAGGGCTTACTCTAAGTGGACTTGCATTTGACCCAAATGGAGTCACAAGACACATACTTGTGTATACAACATTATCACGAATAAAAACAATCGATTCATTGTACCTACTCAAGCCATTATCCCAAAAGAACTTTCATGTGGCAAACAAAGTGTTAGATGAAATGAATCATCTAACAACAAATGCGTAATGGATACTGGAACACATTGAGATACCAAAGATGTTTATAAACAACTTTTCAATTTCTACATTGAACACACGTAGCCTATGGAAACACCTTGAAGATGTAGTACAATATAAAGATTTGATACAAGATATCATTGTTTGCTTTCAAGAAACACATTTACATTGCCCACCAACTATTAATGAATTAAGCAAATTCAATTTCAACATAGCACATTTTGTACATGGAGTTCTTACTTGCATAGATAAAACTGTAGAAATAAAAAGAACAAAAAAATATTACAATGATAAAGTTGAACTCATTGTGTCGAATATATGTGCTCATAAATCAATTTGCATATTCAACATCTATGTTGCATATATTGCATCTATTTCAACAATAGTTGATACAATTTCAATGGCAAAAATCGAATTGTTACAAAGTGGTTATGTCTTTATAGTAATTGGTGACTTCAACATTGACATTCGTGCAAAGAATAAAAAAAGCATATTGTTGCAACAATATATGCAATCGCTAGAAAAGCAAGAAATAACACATAAGTTTTTACGGAATGAGAAATATGTTATTGATCGAATTTGGACAAACTTGCAAATTGAACAATGCCATGTTCATGTATCATAAGCATATTGGACTGACTATGACATAGTTCATGCTTTACTACAGTTTAAGTGAAATTGAGATCATAGTAGCATCCTCCTTGAAAGTTACAACAAAACAATATAACTATATCTATCTCAGAGCTTCATTGAACATAAATACTTAAATTTTCTTCAATTTGAAGGTAATCTGCTCCTCATACTCATAAGTTACATTTACAATGTCAATTGTTTGTTGTTTGGTACAAAAAAATCTAGAGACCCTCATTACATTGAACTTTATTCTCATATGCACATTTATATCAAGAATGAAGTTCCAAAACATCATCACAAACACGATTGAATTTGGTTTTTTAAGGTAAAGCTTGATTTTTTTATTTTTTTTGTAAATTAAAGCTATACTTCTTCTATTCTTTCTTTTTTTATTAGAAAATTCAACATTTTTCTCATAAAATATAAATGAAAAATATGTAGTTTTGACTGCAGGCCTAGTTGAACTACCAACAACCTTCCAAGCGAGCTTGACCTTTGAACAAAGGAACTGCAATATAGCGCACCTGCAGGTATAGACACTCTTGCGTACACCACATGTTATTTTCAATTTGTTTGGTAGAATAGCTAAAGCTAGGTACTTTTTCAATCCGCATCTTATTACTATATAAACTTATAGAATATTTGTTACAAGATATCTAGTGGACTAGATTTTTAAATTTCTTCCTCATAAGCCCTAGAATTCATTTCATATAAGCTTATTTTGAAATGCAGTAAAGCAAATTTCTTATGTTAGCCCAACATCTGGGAACTTAGTAAGACCAAACAATCAAATTTAATATCAGATCAACTTGATGACCTTAAGATCACATTAGTAGTGATCATGCATGTAGAAATGAGCTACCTGTTTTTTTACTAAGGCATCTAGACATGTATTTAAAATCTCAAGATATAAGAATACTTGGAAGATCCCCTTTGCATAGATCAAATTCAGACTTTGGAAGTGTTATCGCACAATCTGTATTTGACCAAATCCCAAGGAAAGTGAAACAAGATTGGCGTAACAAGGGGGTGACCTATCACTGTCACCTTCATAGGAAACCCCTTTTTGTTTAGGCGTATGTTAAGATTACCCCAAGGGAGACATCCCTAGTGACCTAAAGGGATGGTGAAACTAAGGCAAGGATGCAAAGATAACCCCCCTCTCACTGGTCACTCAAGTCAAAAGGTCTTGATGAGTTTATCTCTTAAGAGACGAAGCAAATGTAATGGATAAAGTGTACCTGCCCAGAACAAGGCAATAAGCAAAAATATGGCAATTTCAAGTACATAATGATGTTAGTGCTTCAATGAGACAATAAACCAATGAAACGTATGCTAGTTGATATGAAATTGCAGCAGAATGAAAGTTTACAACAACAACACTAAGTATTTTGTAACAACTGCAAGAAATATGCCTCAAAATTGCTTGAAAAGATAATGAAAAGATAGCATTTACTAGGCAGAATGATAATCAAGTGTCACAAACAATTTTAGAAGTGTTTAGCTAGCATTAAATGTAGATTATGCAGAAAGTTTGTTGCTTTAAGATGGCTCTAACAGTGATTTACAACAACAACAAGTAAATTAGTTGTCTAGGCTAAGTTAGTGTTAGTTTTAGTTAGTGAAAGCTAGAAAGGCTAAAGTTTGAGTGTTGGTTTGATCTCTCAACAAAAGAAGTGTAAGGACTAGTGCCTTTGAGGGGTTATGGAGTCAAAAGTTCAGTAACATTTATTTGGAGCAAGCAACAAAATGATTATATTTATCCAAGTAAAGGATGAATCTTAGAAGAGTAGCACCTTAAGTCTTCTATGATTCAATCTTTAGGGAGGCTAGCTGATATAAAATTGCAGCATAATAAAGTTTACAAGAACAAGAAGTATTTTGTAATAGCTGCAAGAAATATGCCTTAAAATTGCTTCAAAAGACAATGAAAATCTATCATTTACTAGGCAGAATGATAATCAAGTGTCACAAGCAATTTTAGAAGTGTTTAGTTGTTACAAAATACTTCTTGTTGTTGTAAACTTTCATTCTGCTGCAATTTTATATCAGTTAGCATACACTTCATTAGTTTATTGTCTTATTGAAGCACTAATATCATTTTGTACTTAAAATTGCCATATTTTTGCTTGTTGCCTTGTTCTGGGTAGGTACACTTCATCCATTACATTTGCTTCATCTCTTAAGACATAAACTCAGTAAGACCTTTTGACTTGAGTGACTAGTGAGAGGGGGGTTATCTTTGCATTCTTGCTTTAGTTTCACTGGCCCTTTAGGTCACTAGGGATGTCTCCCTTGGGGTAATCTTAACATACTCCTAAACATAAAGGGGTTTCCTTTTAAGGTGACAGTGATAGGTCATCCCCTTGTTACACCAATCTTGTTTCACTTGCCTTGGGCTTTGGGAAAGTACGGATTGTGCGATAACAAGAAGATTCTCTTTGCACATCATTTCTTATAGAAGTATAACATTTGATTTGAATTTGGAAAAATATCTTTTGAGGGCAAGTTTTTTTGGGTGACCCCAACACCTCTCACATTCAGGGATAAAATAATCATTGTTTTCACTTCTCTGAGGTTCTCCCTACTATGAAGCCCCCCTTGACCATCATTTGCTTTCCTTCCTCAACCTCCTCGATGACTTTCTTTTTTGCTTGGAAGAGGTATTATTTTCTACCTATTGTAGGGAATTTTTCTCTGTCTATGGTCAAGCCTCCCTCAATCAATTCATCATCCTTCTGGGAGTTATGGCTTCTAGATATAAGGTTGCACCTATGACCTTTTATCCTATCATCTTCGATTGTGAAGCATTGTGAATCTTGGGATATGAAGATAACTAATGGATTAATATTGCTTTCATGACCTTTCTTAGAAGAGTCAAGAGAAAGGATTTTGGGAGGGTCTTGATGAATATCAACATCTATACTCTTAGCAAGTTCCAATGTGTGTTAGATTTCAGATTACTAGGGATAAATTTATGGCTTGCTAACTAATATCCCTTATCTGGTGAGCTACTGGAAGTAATTTCTAATTTATTTTAAATTATTATAAGTTGAAAGAGATTGAGAGACATAATTTGTCTCTAATTTTTTCATACCTTTTACCATTATTTCAATCTCCCCTAATATTGCCTCGACTCTTTTATGCTTGTTCTTAGCCTCCAACGCAGCTCCATCTTTTCCTAATTGCTTATGATCCAATTCATTAGTTTCTTCGATAAGGTGCATAGCCTTATTTTCCAGAGAACCACCTAGGACTTCCATAAAACGAGATAAACTTATTTTTATTTCCATGTGAATAGAACTTGGCCTCTTTTTTACCCTCCAATTTTTTTTCCCAAGAACATTTCTTCTTTCAGACATGGCCAATTTCATGGCACCATGAGCCTCTGAAGGGAATTCTCCACTAGTCCAAGGCTTGCACAAAATGCCACTTCCTTCCATTTGATTTACAATTCCTTTGGTAAGCCTTCTCTAAGATCTGTTTCCACTATTCTACTATCAAATTTTGAATGGAACCCTTCTTCTAGCCCCATGAATTTCCCCATTCCATCCCTAATAATTTTAAGATTGGTCTTGCTCCACATTTCCATTAGTGCACGTGGTAGTTTGACCCATACAAGTTGTAAATATACTGGCATTATTTTTATGGTCAAAACCTGGTTTCCATTTTCGTAGCTCCAAAAATGAAGGACCCCATAACCATTTTCTGGTTAATATCTTCTTTACATTTGAATCCAACTAGAACTCAAAAGCCAACCAACCCCTGATTAAGGTGTGGTACTTTGGCATATAGCCCAAAAGGTCTAGCCAATTCAGTTATGCCCACCCCTTTAGCCTACCTTCTTAGTTAAATTTCCCCATGAAACAACCAATTAGGCTAGTTCCACAAGGGTTGTTATATCCTCCAATCTTACATATTCTCCCATCACTAGAGAAACCTTCTCTCTGTGCTTCTTTACACACTTCCTCTACCTGGTTTTCTTTCTACAAATAGATATATGGTTATGCCCTTCTACATAGGAAACCCTCAGATTACCGTTGGCCACTTCTTCCCACACAACATGTGAAACCTTAAACCATCTCTTCCTTCCTCATTTAACAACTTACAAGCCTCACTTGGTTCATCCTTCTGCATAATGAGTGATTTGGAACAATAGATGACGAACATAGAAATATGACTCCTTGATCTGCATTGTTAAGTTCATAATTATGGAGACATTCATTGACCTTGGATAGACCTTAATTAGACGTAACACAAATATTTTTCGCAGTACTTTGTGTACCTTCATCTTCGACAAGTTCGAAACCCTAGACTTAGGCTTATCTCGCTCTATATTTGGAAATTTCTCTAACAAACACTCCTTGCTAAGGGCCTTGGAGCCATTCTAGGCCTCAATTAGCTCCTCTTTAGTTACAAAAGTACACTGTTGGAAGGCCTTGCCATCCTCTTTAGAGTAGTCTAGCATATCTTCTTCCATATTTCCACACCTTACCCCTATCAAGAAATTCATATTCATTTATGTCAATATTAGCATAATTGCTATAAATTTTTTCCACAATATCTTTAATATTAATTACATGAATAAAGTGAAAAGGTTCATGCTTTAAATACTTCCTTTTTTAACTCAAAACTTCATAGATATGTCATGACACTTCACACACACATGCGCACACACACATATTATCAAAAGTCTACTAAAGACCTTGATAAATTTTTCGTTAGTAGTTTTTTTGGTATTAATTCCTTGATTCAACTTACTAAGTCAAAGTGTGGGGAATGCACTTTTTTTCTCCATTAAAATAAATTCCCTTACACTTTATAAATCTAATTGGTAACTACTTGATGTAGCTTATACACATGCTATATAATACTTTGTTGCTTACCTTATGCCAAGCCCTTATGTAAGATTCTTGGCTTGGTATCTGTATAAATATATATTAAATGATCATCTAGCATGTTTGGTCAGTTTGGTATGGTTTGAGTAGTTGCAAGAAAAAGTTGTTAATCTCCACAATCGAATTCAAATCCCATTATATGATAAACAACAAATTTTCTAATTCGTGGACATCCCTTTTGCTTTTTAAACCTCTTTTGTTATGTTTTGAGAACACATAACATAAAAGTAAAAAATAGAGTATGGATTCTTGAATAAACCAATGTCTTTGACACATTGTTGTAAGATTTGCATCAAAATGTTGGTATCCACACATTTATTATGCTTCGCATGTTGAGCTCCTTCACTAGTGTCTTATGGTGACTATTCCTATAGGCAAAACTTCAAAATGTTGGTATCCACATATTTATTGTTCTTCGCATGTTGAGCTCCTTCACTAGTGTCTTGTGGTGACTATTCCTATAGGAAAAACTTGATTGTAGGGATGGCTTCATTGAGTGGCTTAGAACATTTATCGCTCATTGGGAGAGAAGGCCAAGCTAGGAATTATAAACATTTATAATTAAGTTTAAACCTTATGTGTGAATTGGATTATTTGAGTTATTAATGGTAGGGTGGATTTTAAGATGTTGTTTAACTACATGTGCTTTTTATAAGAAAAGGTGTTGGATGGCCCTCAACACCAACATTGGAGACCTAATCCTCTGATGAACACTTGTCAAAATTCATTGTAATTTTGTGTCAAAGAGCATACAAAACTCTTAGAAAATAATTATGCAATGCTTAAGATGGAGGCATGATCAATTTTGTGTAGGGATATCTTTCAACAATCACTCAATTTGGTGGTTACCAAATCTCACAAAGAATTGGAAGCTACTACTTGATGTCCCTTATTTCTCAGTCACTTACCTCTTCAAGAGGGTTATAATAAATCAAGGACGTATTTTCATAATAAAAAAGGGATTACCTACCAAGAAATGAAATTAAAGATAATTCAAACATACATAATGTGTACAAGATCATAATTGAAAGACTCAAGGAATTGATCCTGAATTCATTGTTCTTGAAGCTTGGCATTAAGACCTCTATTAAAGTGGAAATATTGGAAGTAGAAGTTAGTCGATGCTTACGAGTTGCCATTGCAAATTGACTCTAAATTAACGAAAGATCAAAAACTTTAATCCAAGCCTTCAACCTAGTGATATAGACTCAAGGCCATCTAAAATATATCCATTAGACCTAAGAAAATTTCTTATGCATTGTTTTTAGTTTATGATTGGTTAGCCTTAAGGCATTGATTATCTTGCTATCCCCTCAATTTATGTTGCGTTGGCCATATGATATCAAGTATCCCATTCAATCTCCCCGCCCTGCTTTATTCTGAACACCATGAACAATTAAGTAGCAAAAAAGCTCAAACCATTTAGAAGTGGCCAAAATCTTTAGATGGCCATTTCACTCATTTTTTTTAACCATGGGAGTCAATACCTAGTAGGTTTGATTTGGGCAAGAGCAAGCCTACTGACTGCCAGGATAACCCAAGAGCTTGCAAGCCAGATATACCAATAACTTGTGACTTAGCAAGGCTCGAGGCGTCCCAAAGCCCACCAGAGTGGACCTCTATCCCAGGGGGCGTCTACCCTTCTAGCCTTATAACAACGAGCCAACATGTCCACTTGAGGGAATTGAACCCGAGTGAGGAGGATAACAAACATTCTACCCAACAGATATTGTTCAATTAACATGCTTTGTTTGACCTCTCGAAGTCATCTCTTAGAATGTTTAGGTGTTGAAAATCTCTTGCATGAAAAACTAGGTTAAGAATTTAGTTGGTTCTATTGATATTCTTTATTGAAAACAAATTAAAAGTTTTAAAGAGTGTAATAGTGAAATTGTTGGAAGGTATATTTCACACTCTCCTTACCTATTTGGTTCATTATGATGAGGTTAGAAAGGTAGATATCCCTAGCTTACACACAATTAATAATTTAATTTGTTTTACTCTATTTCCTATTATATTAAAAAAATATTAAATTTCCTATTATATTAAAAAAATATTAAATTTAAATAAAAAGTTAAAACTTTCCCTTACTTTACTCCAACCTTTCAAACTAATGATATAAACGCGAGGCCATCTAGTTTAGTTGTTATTTTTTCCTAAATAATATTTTGTTCACTAGAATAATTAAAATTAAAAACATGGTATGTTATGTGTTATTTTTCGATATATATCTCATCACATGTAATGAATTTACATTACCTCTAAATAAATTTCAAAAGCTTAAGTGAATTTTTTCTCTTTTCAGACACCCTGATGCAGCATTCCAGAACTTGGCCTCTGTAGTAAAGTTGCTGTCTACGTTGGACGTACTGCAGAATATCCAGGGATTTATAACGGCATCAGGGGAGAGGCTGTTTAGAGGGAAGGAACACGGACATAATATCAGAAAGAAGCCGAGTGCTTAAATGTCTCCACAGCCATCACCATGGGTGAACAAGCCCACACGCCTTCCAGGGTATGTGATCTCCCAATTAATCGTATTTCATGTTCTGTCTGTATCGATGTTTGCTAAGCTTCAAGTAGGTCCTTTTCATATTGCATTATCTTTTGGGTTTATGGCTGTTTCTCATACATTTATATTGCTGTATTGCTTCATCTGTTACACCGTTGCATATGTTATCTGTTATCTTACAAATAGTTACCAAATTCAGCCGAACTGGGCCAAAATATTCGAAAGTTCGGCTCTAGTAAAGTTCTGCCGAATTATTGGGCTAAATACAGTCCAGTTCACATTAGTGAATAGAGCGTCGGCAATTAATACGGGAAGCGTTTTGCCATAATACGGTTCGCATTAGTGAATCAACGGACCGCAATTAATACGAGGGGGGTGTTGAGCGCGAGTCAACCGGAGAAACTAATATGACAGGGCGTGTGGAGATTGTAATCGGTTTATTATTTTATTGCGATTTCCAATATATCATGCTTCATTACTCTACAACCCTCGCGCATAAAATCATGCTGCACTTTTTTATATTTTAAATACCTCTTATATTACAGTAGAAGAATTTACAAGATAGCTGAAAGAAGTAGAACCAAAACCGGAAGGGTATATGCAACAAATTTTCATATCCTCTTCCTGAGAGCAACTAGGGCAGCAATAAACTCAGAATAAGCTAAAGCACTTAACTCTTTGGCATCTTTCATCAAGAGGTAGCCTTTGGCAGACAATTGCATACATACCTCTTCTCACCAGGAGTGACAAAAAGATTGGACTGAAGTGATCTCATTAGAGAAGGCATATTTGCATCTTAACTTCCAGATTGTAAATAAAGCTGTAATCAGGAGACAGTCTGAAATGTCCGAGAAATGGAACAATACCAAGGACCCTGAGTCACCAAGAAGAGCTGCATGCCAATGAAGTTGTCCCTGAAGCAGCACTGAATGTTGGTCCTGCACCAACCGTCAGCATGATCTAGCAAAAATGCACTTCCGTAAAATTTGTTTCAAAGTCTCCGAGTGGCTGCAACAGGGGCACAAGCCATCTGTTATCCCACATTTGGAAAGATGGGCTTTGGAGGGCATCCCCTGATTAACAACTAACCAAGCAAAGACCCGGAGCTTGTAGCTCTATCGTAGTGACCAAACACTTTTCAACTGTAGCCTTAGGGTCCAAAGACATCCATCTAGCATTCGTAACAGAAGATAAATGGTGCTTCTAATGTGGAAGAGAGTAAAGCTTCTATGAATCATACTACTGAAGTGGTTTCCCAAACCTGCATCCCAATCTTTCCAAGGGGCCTTGCATGTCAATATTCAGCTGGTACTGATCTCAAGAAGGAGCAAACCCATAACGTCTTTGATAGTTGGGTTATTAGAGGAAAGAAGAGCCTTTTGGTGGGCGAACTCTCTCCAATTCTTCTAATCCTTGGATGTAAAGTCCCAAAGATCCCTCCAAAAGAAAACCCCCTTCTTGCTTAGTTGACAAGCCTAAAATCAAGGGCACTCAGAAATACACCACCCTTGATTTAGCTAGTGCAAAAGAGGATGCCATGCCAAATCCTATCTTGCACAACTTCCAGAGAAGTTCCATTTGACCAAAGGAGTGACAAACCTCCAAGTCTCCCAAGAGGAAAGAAGAGCTTTTTGTTAGGCTAACTCTCTCCAATCCTTCCAATCTCGGGATGTGAAGTCCCAAAGATCCCTCCAAAAGAAGACCCCCTTCTTTCGTAGCTGGTGAGCCTAAAATCGGGGGCACTAAAAAATACACCGCCAATGCCACGTCAAATCCCATCTTGCATGACTCCTAGAGAAGTTCCATATGACCAAATGAGCGACAAACCTTCAAGCGTCCCTAATGCTTCGATAGATGATTGAACTAGACACCTTAAATAGCTAAGGGGACGAGATGATATCACACAACCCAAAGGGGCCTCAGATCAAAAGTAGATGTTGAGTAGTCTGAAACTAACGATGCAAGAGAATCTGTCAAGGTGTGGATCCCTCAAGGCATGTAACTATTGACTTCACAACCAAGATACGTTCATGAGTTGCCAGTTTGATAAGTTCAAGACCACCTTTGTCTTTGGGCATAATGCAGATGTCCCAAGGAACCAGAGGAAGTTTTCGGTCGCCACCATACTTGGACCAAAGAAAGGATCCGAGAATCTGCTCCATTCTTGCATTGAGCCATGTTCAGGAGCCAACAAGAGATGTAGTAGATGTGCGAGGCTTGGAGAATACGTGAGACTATTGTAAGCTTCCCGACCAAGGGGAGATCCTTATACTGCAACCACTCAAGACCCCAGTTCCACATATCAACAATGGAGAGTCCAATACCAAAAGGGATCCCAAGATAGCAAATAATCTCTCTAGGTTTGACCCAATTCCATAGACAAGGAATCCAACTAGGAGGATCATCAAGCCCAACCAGCCAAAAATCTGTTTTCTTATCACTGATTTCAACTCCAAAAGTGCAACATAAAGTATCCAAACACCCCATAGTATCTTGGATTGAATCCCGATCCAAATACACCAAAAGAAGAGAATCATCAACAAAATACTTGTTGATAATTTCCGACCCATTTGGGAGAGAGATACCACAAATTCTCCATTGCATACTTGCCGACTCCAATAAATACCCCAAGGCATCGATAGTTAGAACATAAAGGTAAGGGGAAAGAGGACAACCTTGTCTGATTGAGTGATGCAATGGGATGCATTCAATTAGAGTGTTATGCTATAAAATAATTACCGAAGCATTAGAAAAGAGTGTTTGCACCATTGCAACACACTTGGGGCCAAAATCAAGTCATTGATGATTGGAGCATATGTGTGATGAAGGACCAATCAACCCTATCATAAGCTTTGTCAAAATCAATCTTAAGAAGCAAGGAATCCTAGCCAGTCTCCCTAGCCCAATCCATGGTCTCCCACACATAAATAACAATATCAAGAATGAATTTGCCCTGTACAAAACTAATTTGCTCCTCTTGAACAATCTGCGAGGCAACTCCTTGCATATGAAGTGCGAGAGCCTTAGTTGGAGTTTTATAGGAGACACTAAGAAGAGTAATGGGTCTCCAACCCCTAGTAGAATTGTGGGAAGCATTCTTTGGAATTAACTTAATAACACCTTGGTTAAGAGAGGCTGTCAAATTACCCAAAGAAAAAGCCTCATTGGTCATGCAACATAGGTCTCCTCCAACTGTATCCCACATGCCTTAAAAAAATTATAACGCAGTCCATAAATACCGAGAGACTTACCATTCATCATAGAGGATAGAGTTGCAAAGAGTTCTTCCTTGGAAAGCACAACATCCTGTTGATCTTGATCCACCACACTAACCTTTCTGGGGTCTGCTTGATGACATGTTCGCTTGGCTTTGAAAACAAACTTTGAAAGCTAATAGGGTGAGAAGATGCATTGAAAAGGAAAACTTAACAAGCCTCTAGTCTCGGATGTGTCCTACTCCAACGATCCATCCTCTCGATGGAGTCCTAGGATTTGATCAGTAGAGACTTTGCACTTCAGAAAATCAAAGTAGAATTTAGAGACTACATCCCCTTCATTAATCCATTGGAGACGAGCTCGAACCCTAGCTCCCCTAGCAATATATTCCTTCCTTCTCTGGACTACAATCTCCCACTGTGTTGCTTCCTTGTGGAGCTAGGTATGGTGCAAATCCTCCTCCAAGAAATTATGAACCTCTTCTAGCTGCCTTTGAGCCTCC
Source organism: Picea engelmannii (assembly GCA_009831015.1). NCBI lineage: Eukaryota > Viridiplantae > Streptophyta > Pinopsida > Pinales > Pinaceae > Picea > Picea engelmannii. Next base: position 240,244 of record ML808483.1, on the reverse strand, counting down.
TTTAACTCCTACCTCCTCTTGCGAGCAATCAGTCGACCCCAACCTCACACAAATTTAACCGTATGAGAGAGGGTTGCATCCCACCAAATCATCCACCCTATGACCACTTATGGCCGAGTGGAAAGATTCCAAATCCAATGAATTGAGGTTTTGAAATTAGGAGATTCCATATGAGAGACATTGAACTTGAAGAGGAAAGGAGTAAAATCATTATGATTCCCAAATGAGATAGCTGTTTGAAAGTGTAAGTGATTAACGCTGGTCATATCTATGAATACATCAATTATGCAGAGCTTTTTAGAGAAAGCCATCTCATCATGGGGCCCATAAGAACAATCTAGTTGTGCCTGTACCCTATCTTTGCCCCATTGAAAGTTATTCCATGTGACCCATCCTCAGTTTGAATCCTTTTTTGTCTCCAATTGGGGTTGAACATCTGTAAAGCAACCTTGTAATGGGACCATGCCCACTTCTCCAAACCATAAATGACGTTGCTAGAACTGTTATCCTTGTTCTCGAACCGCTCAACCATATTAAAATTCCCACCTATACTCCATTCTGCAACTGGGAGAGAAGAAGCCATCCAATCCCAAAGAGAACAATTGTCCAAACTAGCATTAGGGGCATAAATAAAGAAAAAACGAACTAACTTATCCTGGATCAAGATAGTAACCCGTATGCATCTGTATGATGGGTCAACACCATGCCTAGCTATGAAGCTTTGTAGAAAAGAAGAAAGAGATAGATCAACCCCACCACTCCCATGAGAGTGCTTCGAAGTCCAACAGGGGCCTCTCCAATAGAAATTCATATGGCATTGCATCTCAAAACCAACAAACTTAACTTATTGAAGGAAAACACATAAGGTTTGGCTTTCCACAACATATCTCAACCATACATCTCCCTACTTGGGATAATCATCTCTTTGACATTCCATGACACAAGAGAAAACTTCATTTAGCTATTAACCCCATGCTTAGGCTATTGAAATTGTTGCTAGATACGAAGTCACCCAATTGCAATGGACGTCTCTCAGGTGAGCGCATAGTTGCATCCTAATAGGATTTTGATCGCGATTTTGGCTTTGTGTCCCTAAGCTGCTGCTTTGCTCAAGAAGGAGACTAGGGCTCTTTCCTCTTGTTTGCAATGCCCAACCTCCTTTAGTTTCCATAGTCTTAGGCACAAAACGTTGGGGTTGGGCTATTGTTGAGGAATGGGATGAGGGCTTGTTCTAACTACTTTTCACGGTGGATGAGGGATAAGGGGCTTGGGGAGGGGGTACCTCTTGTCGAGGACCCGGGTCATGAATAGATGGAGGGGTAGGGTTAGAGGGGGGATCAATCTTGGGCACTAAAGACTCCTTGGGCTTTTCAAGCCTAGGTTGTGGTGAGGGCAGTTACGGATAAGATGGTCTTGAGCTTGACAAGCTAAGTAGGGATTGGGAAGATTCAAGTAATGGACTTTTTGTTGGCAAACCCCATTAGCGATAAAAACTGAAATAAACAGTGGAAGCTTATGCTTCAAGTCCACCTCGACACAAACCCTAGGGTTCACTTCTGAAAGAGTTACGACGACCATTTGGTATCAAGACTTTACCAAAATATTGTGCAAATAGGTCCACAAAAGGTCAAAGGTTTGGATGAGGTCAGTGAAACTCAAGCCACAAAGGGTGGTGGCCTTAAGAATTGTCATCAAGGTTGAAATCGAACCTTCAGGATTGCACGTAGGCCAACAAATCAACAATATTCCATTTGCCGTACTGGAGGACATTTTGAGCAACATCCAAATTAAAAAGTAGACAAAGATACTTGGATCACATGCCCTAGTAAGAGTGTAAAGAGATCTCTTTAGTTTGCCGATTCAAAATAATTCACTTGTCGAAGGCGTCTTCATTTGGCATTTGTTGCAGAAAAACACAATAAGTCCCCTACGTTCAGTATTTTGGTGACCCTGTTCATATTCCTTATTGCAATTCATGAAGAAATTAAAATCCTCCTCTTGATCAGGTTGCTTTAGTTGAATGATACTAGGCTTAGGAATGGATTGTGTCTTTGCAACCCCATCATAAAGACTAGGCTTTGAATTAGGATTGCATGCACCTCTACTATCTTGGTTGAAGGCAAGGGTTGTTGTACGCTGGCAGTCACCTCAACACCTTGGACTAAGGGAGGTGCATCGGTTGGGGTAGATGATCTAGAAACAACGTGGGGTTCCTTCTCCATCACCTTAGAAGGGCCACGATCAATGAAATATTCTACACCCTCTTGGGGTTTCATAGGGCTCTCCATTGCCATCAGAATGACCTCCTTCACAACCACACTAGAACCAAAATGCAGGATCCACTTGTATAGCAAGGCAGTCTCCATGGGCACTTTCTGTTGCACCTCCATATCCAGAAAGAAAGGCCGAGCATGAAGTGCCAAGCTCCCATTGAGAAAGCGAACTACAAATCACGTTGGCTCCGGATCAACAAGCTGGATAAATTCCTGGATGGGACCATGATCCTAGGATTTAATGCATCTAGAATATACTTGCCACTCACAGAGAGGATTAACTATGGATCAACCTCCTCAAATTTGATTCCACCTGCCCGTGATGATTTGGGAGAGGGATCGCTTAGATTGCGTCTGTTAACATTTACTTTAGAATCATTTGCAACAGAGATAGCTTCAATGGGGGTCGTGCAACCCCCATCCATATGGCCGTCATTTGTACGGCTGTTGTATGACCCCCTTTTAATTCATGGATGTGACTACTGTCTCTCTCTATGGGGTTGTGCTGGGCATTATTTTCACCAGGTGGCTTGAATCCTTTTTCATCTGGTGGTTGTCTTCCTCCATTGCACAACATATGGTTCTCTCTCTCCTTCACCTGGTGGCTCTCTTCCTCTATTGTGCGCCGTCGTGTCATAAATCACTTAGTCTTCATGCTGCACATTTCTTAATGATTGTTATAATGAATATCACACTAGCACACAAAAAAATGATTTTTTTCTCATTTGAATTTGTGAATCTCAACATATAAATAAATAAAAACAGTCTGAGTTTTTCCTATCCGAATTTTTACCGAATGATTTCAAACTGGATTTTTCCTATCCATTATTTTTTTTAATTAATTAATTTATTACTATTATTATTATTATTTTTTTTAACGTATCAAATTTGAACTCGAACTTGGTAACTGTGATCTACTAGCTGTATTGCTGTTAAATTTTCATCACCTTAATAATCTTTTGGAAAGCTTCTTATTTTAGCATAATCAGCTCCATGAACACTCCCTGATTCTGTTATTTTGGGAAGTCAAAGCATTGCTCATGAAAGATTGTACCTTAGTTAACTGGATGCTATTTAAATAAAGGCAAATTTATAGGCTGCTTCCATAGATGTTATGTTTAATATCTAGAGAAGCTGTCTTCTCACAAAGTAAACCAAGTTTCTAAATTTTGGGAAAAACCTATGTAGCCAGGGTGCAAAATTTAAAGTTCAAAATTCAAAGATGTAAATTTAAAAGTTTAAAGTAAAAGTTTAAATTTTGAACCCCGTGTCCCTTGACAGGCTGTGGTGTGCTGTTCTGCACCTATGTGCGGGATGGACCTACCTGATCCCACACCCAGTGTGTTCACCCCAGGAGTTAGGTGCATGCACCCTGGCTACATAGTAAAAAACCTCTTTAAGAGTCAGTTGTTTTTTTTTTTCCGAGGTCAGAGTCAGTTGTTACACTTTGATAAAAAATGATAAGCTAATATAATTTTGTCAGATTTAAGAGTTTTGTGCACTAGATCAGGAATTACTTTGGCTTTTGTAGAATAGTTTGCAGTCCAGAAATTTTTGTGCTTGTAAGTTCTATTTATTTTCTTTACTTACCTGACGTTTTTCAATTTTGATCTACACAGAAGCCCTTTAAAGTTGGATTTGCCCTTGAAGAATGCTCGCGGAGTATCATTTGATCCTGATCCTGACTGGACATTAGATGAACTTAAAACTGAACTAGAGGCCATTGAAGAGAAGTACAGTATTCCTTTGCTACCAGAAAACAAACCTTGTTCAAGAAGCGGTTCAATGTATGATCTATGTACCCTAGTTATTGGTATAGTTGAGAGCATGTAGCAAGCACAGCAATGTTTGAGTGCTTTTTTGAAAGGGTCAAATGATTTAAGGTTAACAGACATTGTAGTTCTAATTCCATTGAGCTGTTGACTAGCAGTGGATTTCAACGACTTTTTCTGTTAACTGAAAATTGGTAATACTGTTGTGGATGAGTCTGGTGACACACATAAATTTGCATTTGCTGTAACTGGCTAATGGTTTGCAGCCTTAGAACAATGCTTTGGTGATTTGTATAAATTAATTCAATTATAATTTATAATAGAAACAGCTTGTACACTTATGCTTTCTATTTCTAAAGATAAGTTTTTTCTTGATATATTTTTAGGTAGGGTGGTGATTTCTTGCTCATGTCTCTCTAACCTGTTTGATACTTGTGCCTAATTTTCTGCAGCTTTTCATGTCGAGACTTGTCCACAGTGGCAGACTTTGGGAGAAGCAGAAAACCATTTGTGATGCGTGCATTTGATGATGACTTTGATAGCAGCGATGAAGATGCTGATGTGGATGTTGAGGATGGTGATATTTCAAGAGGCGTCTATGGCTCTTCTCCACCAGAAATTAACTCAACAAGGTGCTGTTTTTCAAATCAGATTTCTGTGTAGCTCCGTAATCAGCACTGAAATAACAGAAAACAAAATGTGGGATGCTGCACTTATGAGTAGTATTATGCTAGATAGCCATCTTTCTTACCTTCAAAACCAGGGCTAAGGTTTGACTGCTTTCTCATTTGTTTGAAATCTCCATTTTTTTGTAAACCAGAACAGGGGAAACATTTATTTAAAATAAACTGTGCCTGTAGGCACAGGAGAAGAACATCAAAGCCAGAGCAGCTGTCCAGAAGAGGAACAAGTGAATATAAGAATTACAGCAGAGATCAAAACTACTGTTCCTTAAACTTGTCTAACAGTCTACTATATTTCACAGTAAAATATTTATAGAAGATCCCCTGTAGCAAAATGCAAAAAAAGAGCATGCAGAACTGTAAAGGCGAACCCCTACTGTCTGGAGTATCTTCATCAAAGCCTGAGACTGGTGCATTTGAATCCAGGGACCAGCATGCAAGTTTTCCTTGTGTTTGTAGAATCTGTTGCTGCATTGCGTGAATTGGCTGATTCACTAACATGTTCCAACTTAGCCTTGACCTCTTCCAGCTGGTGTCTGATGGCATTTCCTTCATCTTGCAGTTGCTGAATAGTCTGCCTTTGCTGTCTCTTAAATTCCAACAAGGAGAGAGTTTGACTAGCTATACCATTCACATGTATTTGGAGAGTTTGTACTGAGACGCATAGACCATCCAATTCTTCTTCCATCCACTGAAACGCCTCCCTCCAATTGTTTCCCCACTCTATATTTTTAACCTGGTGACAACCCAAGGTTTGGGACAAGAAAAAGCAGTGATAAACTGTAACCTGTGAAACGAGGCCCTTTCAATTTGTGCCATGAACTCTGTCCCTGCCACCCTTCTTATGCTTAACCTCTGCCATCCTGGAGATGACCAACGCATGGCAATCCAAACTATTCTCACGTGGACACATGAGGCATCAAATGTGGAAGCTACTTTGCAGTTCCATCCACCTGCGGGAATGATGCCTTTGGCCCTTCGTACTTCTGCTGATGGTTACCTTCCCACATGCTTCCATACACCAGCGCTGAGATAATCGATAAGTGAGATCAAGAGAGACTTGCTTACGAGTGCTTGGGGGTGGTGCCTGCCATGCACCTGTCCCCATGCCATGTTCTTGTTTAATGTCCTCAGGATTTGGTGCGAGCGTTTTTACCCCAATTCTACAACCAATCATGGAATAATTTGATTAAGGGTGGTACCATTAACCTCTAAGTCACCCCAATTTTTTGTTAAGGCTTGATTTGCTTGGTAATTGGCATCTTGATTATTTTCTCGCAGAATGTGAAATGATTCTAAGAACTGGAACCCTTTGATTTCCTGTTGGATCCTTGCATAGATGGCACACAAACGATGATCCGTTGGAGTTTGATTGCGCCTTAAATTTCTGATGGTGACCAATGAATCCCCTAGAATTGTAAGAGAGTGTATACCTCGTTGGACAGCTATTTGAGTACCCTTAAGTGCAGCATATGCTTCAGCTCGATTGTTTGATGCTGTCACTATATTCCAGGCATATGACACTTCGGTATTTCCTCGGGGGTCAAGGATGACTCTTCCTGCTCCTGCCGCACCGAAATCTCCATTTTGCCTCAGGAGGAAATGTAGTATTTTCTATTTTGAAACTGCTGCTGTTCTCTTTTCTTCTATTTGATAGCTTATAATGATGCTTTTCCAGTTCAGATTATTGGAAATATGCTATGGTGATATTATTATAAACAAATTGCTTATCACATTATTCCAAGTAATATGCTAATAATATAAGATGGTAATATGATTGCAATTGCTTTTTTCAATTTAGAAGCAATTCAACCTACGTTGACATTCCTGAAAACATTGATCACTTTGGTCCTGTGGGATACCTGGCTGTTACTGGCAGACTGAATTCATGCCATGACAGGATTGCAAGGGTGCATTGCATTGGATTGGCTCTATGTTTATTCTGTTGCCGTGGCTGGTTTGTATCTAAAACTTTACTGTGAAAAAATGTAGGAAGCTCTTTTTTCTTGAACTGATAAATATTATTGAGTCATCTTTCATTTGATACGGAATTTTGGAGGCTTCTAGAAGACTCATTAAAAGTGAGTTTTAGTGATAAAAGGAGGCTGAAGGGTGAGAGGACACACACTCATTTGGGCAAGAGAAAGAGGGCGCTTGGGTGAGAAAAGAAGAGAGGGCAAGCAGCTGAGAGAAGGGGTTGACTCTGGGCAGCTAAGGAGGCCGAGTCAAGGGCCAAATTGGACAGGGTGAGCAGGCCGAGTTTCTGGCCAGACTGTGCAGCTGAACCAAGGCTGAGTTTGGGCTGTACCACACAGCCAGCTACACAGGGCCGTACCAGCCAGCAGCAGAAGGGCCGCACAGGGCTGAACTCAAGCAGGCTGTACTGGCTGAGTTCTTTTGGGCCGTACCTGGGCCATACAGGGAGAAAAGAGCTGGTCCGTACAGCCCAGATTTGCCTAGGCCGTACAGCCAAGAAGAGGGCATTTTGCTGGAAGAAATTTCCTGTAAGAAATTTCTGTTTTGATTGCTGCTATAATATTTTTTCTCAGAAGCCCAATAAAAGCCCCTCTTTGCTGGTTTTTCCCCACCTGGGGTTTCGGGGGTATTTTCTGGTGTCCATGTTTTATATGTGCTTGGTTTTATGTTGCTTTTGCTGTGCATTTTAAATTAAAAACTCAGCTGTAAATTTTCTGCATAATTTCAGAAGTTATATCAGCAGTGAAAATAATTTCTGGGTAGATAACATTATTGGCTTTAAATTTCTGCATGCTAGGTTTTAGAAATTAACAAAAATAAGTTAAGATAATTTTATTAATGTCCAACAAATGACCGGAAAAGTATGTCAATAGGACTAAAGCAGGTACATCTAGTGTGAATACAAAGTGGGTGAAACCATGTGTTGTTTGAAATTGGCCCACCACAAACTCATAAAGCCTCATGATGGTGGCAATGAAGGACTCTGAGATGCCAATGTTGCAATTATGCAATGAAAGCGAAAGACTTTAGAAGACTGCTGTCTAGTGTAGAAATTTTGGAAATTTGACTTTTAATGCAAATTCATAAATTTCACTTGAACCTTGAGGTTTCCCAAATCATTTCCTGTCAACTTTCAGCATTACGGCTGATCTGAAATATTAAATTACAGTAGCAAGTACTTCACTTCTCTTCAACCCAAATCACAGGGCAGCCCAAGAAAATAAACACTAAACAAGTGTACTTCAATACCACAAAGCTACAGCCCTTATGGCACATTTTCCAAGCATATAACAGATCTAAAATGTCTTATTACAACATATTATAACAGCAATAAATCTGTTCCTTTGTCTTCTAGATATGTGTTAAATTACTTAACCAATTCAGCTCTATGTTTTGTCAAATCAGCATGCATAACTAGGGCTAAAATCTACTCAATCATGAAGATAACATAAACTGAAAATCAAATCTACAAGTACACAAAATTTGGACAGCTGGAAATTTCATATATATAAAAGATGAAGTAGGAGTACATATCACAGCTTTATCACAAAGCTCGTACAAGTCAAGCTTTCCAAACCCTAGCTAGGAAACCACAAGAAAACCCTAGGGAAACCACAAGAAAAGTTAAAACCCTAGCCACCAACCCCTACCTGGGAATCACTCCCAACCAAAGCTTCACTTCTCTTGAACCCAAATCACAAGGCAGCCCAAGAAAATAAACGCTGAACTAGTGTACTTCAATACCATAAAGCTACAGCCCTTAAGTCACACTTTACAATTTCCAAGCATATAACATATCTGAAATGTCTTATTACAGCAGATTATAACGACAGCAAATCTGCTCTTTTATCTTGTAGATATGTGTTAAATTATTTAACCAATTCAACTCTATGCTATGTCAAATCAGCATACATAACCAGGGCTAAATACTACTCAATCATGAAGATAACATATGTTGAAAATCAAATCTGCAAGTACACAAAATTTGGACTGCTGGAAATTTCAGATATTTGTAAAAGCTGAAGTACTAGTACATACCACAGCTTTATCACAATGCTGGTACAACTTAAGCTCTCCAAACCATAGCTAGGGAAACCATAAGAAAACCATAGACACCAACTCTTAGCTAGGAATCACTCCCAACCAGTGCTGGTCAGTCCACCAAAGATCCTCAACAAGCTAGTATTGTTAGAAATAGTAAAGAAGACAGAAAAATACTCTCTTTAAAATTTTTCTATTAGACAGGACAGCAAGAGCATAATAAGCTAAAGCAAAATCAGATCAGAAATGTAGTAAGACAGTAGAACTGAAAGTAGATCTAAGCTATATAAAATTATTTCTGAGTAAGCAAGACAAACAGATCTAAACTATAAGTAATTTCTGAGTTAGATTTGAACAAAAGATTTATTCCTGAATGATCAAAACAATCAGATCTGAGCTGGAGAAGTATTTCTGAGTCAGATCTAAACTATAGATTTATTCTTGAATGATAAAACAACCAGATCTGAACTGTAGTAGAATTTCTGAGTTAGATCTAAACAATAGATTTATTCTTGAATGATAAAACAACCAGATCTGAACTGTAGTAGAATTTCTGAGTTAGATCTAAACAAAGGATTTATTCCTGAATGATCAAAACATTCAGATCTGAACTGGAGAAGTATTTCTGAGTCAGATCTAAACAGTGGAATAAATATCTGAGCATGCACAGTAGATAGATCTAGACTAGGTAAACATTTCTGAGCATGTACATTGAGTAAATCTGAACTAGACAATAATATCACAGCATGCTGATCAATAGATCTAAATGTAAACAATGTAATAGAACAACTTATCTCTTGATAAACTTACCTCTGTAATGAAGTAGAGCATGACAACTATGAGAGATAATAAGCCACTGAAGTATTCTCAGACAAGTCTTTGAGTCATGGATCTACCTCAAGGGTTAGATCTCTTATCAAGAGAAAATAGGACTGATATGCCACCATGAAAAACCTCACACAAACAAAGCCAAAACCCATGAAAATAGGACTGAAGCTTCAGATCAGGACGACAGTCTTAGATCAAACCCTAACTACCCAGTAGTAGGGCCGCGGCCTAGATCTGCTCAAAAGGTAGCCTTGGCCCTTAAGGGAGGGCCTGCTTCAACAGTCAAGGAGGGTGGCAGCAAAAACACTTCCCAGCAGAGATTCATTCACCCTCAACACACACAGCAGCAACACAAATATCATAGAAGGGACCTGGCAGCAAAACAATGGAGAGGCTGAATTGTACTGTCACAAGGAGGCCGCTATACTGTCACAAGGAGGCCGCAGCACTCATAGAGCAATCCACCACTCTTTGGAGAGAAATTAATGAGTGAGTGTAAGTGAATAGGGAAGGGGGAGGGTTCTTATTTATATTTTTAGGCTAGGGTTAGGCTAATAAAAAATATAATTAAAATAACATATTTAATTAATATAAATATTAATTTAATATGTTATAATTAAACATTAATTAATATTTTTCATATTAATTCCTAAAACAAAAATACAAACCCCCAATCAAACTCAAGCTCAAAAACCAAGGGTGGGGTTTAGGAGAGGTTTACTTAGTGGCAACACATGTCCATATAATTCTTAAGGTGACCAATTAACTTTATCATCACTGCATATGGGATACATCTCTCATGTGGTCATGCCCTTCTTCAAAATCTCTCCTAGGTCCTGTGGACCATCCTGGAAGAAAGGAAGAGGATCACACACCAAGAAATCTTGGTATTACACCAAGAACTACTTGATCAAAGATCAGGTTGCCCCAGAACTTATCTGGGGTTTTATCCACCAAGGTACAAGACCAAGGATCAACCCATGCTCTAGACATGGGTACCCTGGAACACATCTAGGGGCCCTAGACATATCTAGGGACTTAAACTACTTGGTCCCAGACCAAGAATCCCAGTCATCTATTGGGGGCCCTCTCAAGGGTCTTTACTGCTTGGTCCCAGACCAAGAACCCCAGTTATCTACTGGGGGCCCTCTCAAGGGTCTTTACTGCTTGGTCTCAGACCAAGAACCCCAGTTATCTACTGGGGGCCCTTACAAGGGTCTTTTGCCATGGCTCTAACTGCTTGGTCCCAGACCAAGAACCACAGGAGTGTACTGGGGGCCCTAGTCCACAACTAGGGTCTTAAGCCATCCTCCAGGGAGAATGGCTTTTGCAGCTGCATTAAATTCAACAAGTATCAACACTACAAGTCCTCCTTGACACATACACCAAGCTTGTATGACACAAGTTCTTCACATTAGCGCTCTTGTCTTCCTTAGGTTTTACAAACTCAAGCCATCTTGCATCACACAAGTACATGGCAAGACAACTCTATCTCTAGCCTCCAAGTCTACATGTCCATCTTAAGGTTTGAGTCTTCAAACCCTAGGTCTTCAACTCTTGCATCAACACAAGCTCCAAGACCTCCATGAAACTTCAAGAATACAATAACCCAATCTTCTTCCAAGTAAACATCGCACCAAGCTTAAGACTCATCAAGCTAGGCTCTACATGATCTTGCCCTAGCCTCCATGCATCTCACAAGAACAAAGCTACAAAATCAGCTGAGTTGTTAGCTCTTCTATTCGTGTCTTCTACTAGAATTGGAACCCTAGTACTACAACAAGGGCCACAAAACAAATCATCATCACCTCCTCCATCATGTTCTTCTCTAGGGTTTACTTGCATAGCAAAAACCTTAGCGTTTCACAACAACAAACCCTAGCATCTCACAAGAGCAGTCTCTCCAAGAACATTCAAGACATCTCTCTTTTCTTCTTGTCTTCTCCTAAGGTTTACTCACTAACCCTAGCATTTTGCTCCCTACAAAACTTTGCAAGACAATTACAAAGATAGAATAGAATACAATGATCATAATGATTACAAGAGCTATTTCCTCCCTTTATATATAGAGTAGTTAAGGGAGGCTAACATAAAACAAGGACTTATGTCCATACAAGTAACCAACAAGGCAACCCGACATGGAGTTCTTTACAATACAAGAATATACACATGTCACACAAAGGGTTTATCCAACCCCCAAGATCATACACTCTCCATGCATGATGTTGTTAGTGTTTGTAGCTCGGACAAGTATTTTCGCAAGGGTGTCTACTTGCGGTAATCGTCATTAAATGTATCTCTACCTTTTCCTAGTGATCCACTTTATTAATTAATTAATAAAGTGAATGTCTTTTTGTAAAGTAACTTTTAATTAATGAAGTGACTTAGGCAAAAAAGTCACTTAATGATTTAATTAAATGAGAACCTGTAACACACTCACTATTGTAATTTTTAAAAATTTTGGGTTAATCTCCCATACAGGAGAAATCTCCACAAACTCGTATTAGCGAAATGCCAATCCCTGACTCTATACCAGGATTCGGGGTTCCTTCTATCGGGGTTTTGACACCCACCATATCTTGACAACTACAAACACCGATCTCCGATTCGTCCCGTGGTCGTCTCAGCCCTACGTGGCTAAGCCTTTGATCCATACGACCGGTTCCTGTATGACCATACGACAGCTTCTCGTCGGGGTTCCGGAGTTTGTGGTGCCGAAGTGCCCATGTACCCGGAACTCCCGATTCTCCGATGTGTTCCTAGCGTATTGGCTTTCCGGGCTAAGTCCTGGTCAATACGACCACGACGTTCACAAGACCACAGTCTTAATGCTTGTCGGGGTTTGGCGCCTTTCAATGTCAGGGCGCACCAGTCCCCTGGGCTCTCGACGCGTCTTGACACTGGCTAGTCCCCTTGGCTATACCATGGCCCATGTGACCACTTACCATATGACTGTCGCTGTATAACCTTTCGTCGGGGTTTCGGTATTTGTGATGACACAGAACACATATACCCGGGACTCGCGATATCCCGATTCCCGATTCTCTCCGGATGCTCGACACGCGTCCCTTGAATCAACGACTTATTATAATGTCGGGAATTCGCATATCGCGGTTTTGTAATGTAACGGTTTCATGTCCTTGAAACCCCCGATACACTGATCCCCGATTTGCCGAACTCCGACTTTCTGGGATCTCTCGCCACGCGTCCTCGCTGATGAACGGCTCAGATCTCATCGGGAAATTGCGGATCGCGATTTCCTGTTGTACAATTTTCTTACCATCGAAAACTCCGATGAACAAAACTCTGACGGCGCTCGATCCTTTGCCACCTGTCCTCGCAGACGGACGGCCCGGATTGATTCTCGGGGTTTCGGGACTTATGATGTCCTGGTTCTCATGGCCTCGAGAACTCCGATTTTCCGATCTGCGACTTTCGTCCGATCCCTGACACCTGTCCC
>ML808483.1:204147-216609 GCA_009831015.1 Picea engelmannii | reverse complement strand
TGGACATGGTCCAGGGTACCCATGCCTGGTGCATGGGTTGATCCTTGGTCTTGGACCTTGGTGGATAAGACCTCAGAAAAAGTTCTGGGGCAACTTGATCCTCGATCAAGTATTTTGTTGGTGTATGACCTTCCCTGAAGAAGGACATGACCACATGAGGGATGTATCCCATATGCAATGATGATAAAGTAATAAGGTCACCTTGAAAATGAATGAACTAGTATTSCCACCTTGGAAACCCTCCTTAACCCACTCTTACCCTTGCATGTGTTGGTTTGGGGTTTTGTTGTTTTTGTTTTAGGGTTAAAATAAAGTTAAATTAAAATGTTAATTATAACATGTTTAAATTATTTAATTTAAACATGTTATTTTTAATTATATTTATTTTAATTAATTTTTTTTTTTTCTTTTAATTCCTTGCCCTAGCCTAAAACTATAAATATAACCCCTACCCCTCTCATTCACACACATCAATATATTCTTGTTGTTGGAGTGAGCAGATCCTCTCCTTGCTGCGGCCTTCTTCTGCTGGTGTCTCTTTGCTGCGGCCTCCTCCTTTCCTTGTTGCAGGTCTCTGTGGTGTGGCTGCAGCTCCCTTTTGAGGACTGACTGTGGGGTGCGGCCCCCTTCCTATCAGCTGTGGTAAACCTGTATAGGCAGCGGCCCCCTATTTCTGCTGTGGCTGAGTTTATAGGGTTCGGCCCTATCTTGTTTGCTGTATGGTAAGACTATAGGCTGCGGCCTATCTTATTTTACTGTGTGGGGTGCCTATAGGCTACGGCCTCTTCTGATTTGCTGTGTGGAGTACCTATAGGCTGCGGCCTACCTTGTTTTGCTGTGAGGAGTGCCTATAGGCTGCAGCCCTTCTAGTTTGCTGTGTGGTGTGCTTTTAGGCAGTGGCCTACTATCTTTTGCTGTGGTAAACTTATGACATACGGCCTCCTACCTCCTGTTGAAATGAGGGTTTTTCAGCTGAGTGTGCGAGGGTTTGTTGAATGTTTCAAGGGCTTGTTTGAGGGTTTGTTCTTGTGAGATCCCTTTGGTATTATCTCCTTTTGGTGGCAAGAAAAGTTCATCCTATCTTGGAAAGAAATCCAACCTATAAGGTGGATCTATGACCTTGACTTTACCTGAGCATAATCACACTTGGATCTACATCCTTCTTGTTGGCTGTGATTTCTTCAGAGGTAAGGATTAAGACAAGGTATGTTATCTAATTTCCAGATCTGAGATTTTGTTTTGAGTTTCAGCATTAACAGTTTGATCTATCTAGATTTGAGTTTCAGCATTAACAGTTTGATCTATCTAGATTTGAGTTTCAGCATTGACATCTATTGGATCTAAACTTTACATTAAGGTACTTTTCTGTTTTACAGTTTGATAGATTGGTTAATGATCAGATTGTCATTAAGTTTAGATCTGTATATGCTTTGAGTTCAGATCTGTACAACAGTCTTACTCTCCATCTAAATTATTCAATTCTTCTAGATCTGTTCACTGTTTAAGTGTCTGAGTTTTATTTCTGATCTTTAGATCTAGTTGATTTAATCACAAAATTAAAAAAGGATACTACTGTTTGCCATTTCTGCCCTAATTCTAACAGTAGAGTTCTTGTTTAACTTCTGAACAGTAGATCTGAGTTTTATCTCTGATCATCAGATCTAGTTTTACTGAGTTTATTAAATCTAAACTACTGTCTCACTTCAGATCTCCTAGATCTGTATACTAGTTAAAGTGTTTGAGTTTTTGAACCTTAGACCTAGTTGTTTTATTCACTGAAATTGAAAAGATACTACTGTTTTGCTTCATTACCCTAATTCTAACAGGTACCTCTCCTATTCGAGAAATTGACTCCCCCATTGTGGGCAACCAATGGGTTAGTCATCATTTTGATTAGGGTAACAACCTCCTAGGTAAGGTCGATATGTTGGCACTCTTACCAAGGTCAAGCTTCCACCCAAATTGATCCATCCATAGACGTAACGCTCTCCTAGCAAGGTGAAAACACTTTGGGAGTAACTCCAAAAGATAACATTTAGCCTCCTCAATGATAGCTTGGTGAGTAAGAATGTGCTAAATGGTTTCATATTCTTTCTTGAAACCTACTTGATCTCTAGCTTTGAGTTTATTGCTTTCCAAATGATTTGAAAGCCACATGTCAAGAAGGGTAGCAGAAAGTTTGGCAAAAGTGTGTCCACTGTCCAATCATAATCATCTTGTAATTGTTTGGGTCAGAGAATCTTTTTAAATGTTTCATGTTTACAAACCACATCATTAAATCAGAGAATCTTTCTAATGTTTTATATTTACAACTTTACTCTTATCTATATTTACCTCAAGTACAATTGTAGCTGCATTCCTTTCTACCTGGCATTATATTTTTCTAAACATTCTTGTCTTCTCATTATGTATGGTTGTGTATGATTGTGCCCTGTGTGTACACACTGCATGGTGATTGCCTACTTCCATTATCTTTATAAAGCTTGTTGTCTTAACTCACCTTATTTTTGGCATTGGGTATTTGCTTCTTAAGTGAAAAATTTCTATCTTGATTGGTCTTGTGCCATTTTGTGAGATACATGTGTGTCTTGTTTCTAGAAAGTGTGACTTAATTCATCTACATTAGTAGATGATTATGGAAGGTAGACTACTTGAACCAGGGACTATTTGTCAAGTTTCTTGTTATCTCCTTCCTGTTAGAGCTGGAACGCCTGACTGCTCTTCCTCCTCTGGTTGTCAATGACGTCAAGAATTTGTAAGCTCTCCTTGTACCTATTACTGCAATCATATGCTTTTGCCTTATGCTTAATGATTGACCCTCCTCATACAAGTGTCATTAGTAACTAGTTTCCTTGAGTTCTTCTCATCCCAGCTTTTGCATCTTCTTGAAAGCTTAGTATGAGGAACAACATCCTGCTTGCAAGTGAGAAAACATTTGTTTAGTTATCTCATGACCTGTATGGCATTTTTGCAACCTCTGGCTATCTTGGGGTCCACTATATGGCCCATTATCTGGCCTTGGCTGTGTCTGGCATGAGCTTGATCCTGTGTAGACATTACTGACACGTGGTCTGCTCCTAGTGTATGATATGACTGTAGCAATTCAAGCATTTAGAAGATTAAATATATTTGTTTCAAAACTAGGAAGCTACGAAAGCAAGTTCAGTAGGTAGGGGTGCAAATAAACTGTGGAGCAATGGCATATAGGCTACAGATCTTTAGGGTTACAGAGATTGTCAAGATAATTTGTGAAAAGTCCACATCACTGACCTTAGTCATGATTTTCAGTTGTAAATTTGAAGAGTGTATATGCAAGATGCAGAAAACAGCAGAGTGCTACGTTAAACCTTCTATAATGTGTGATTATGTTATTTATAAATAATAATGCATGAATCCATAAAGCATACAAATGCATTCAAAAGCTTTGGATAAGTTTTGTGAATCACAGTTTGAACATAAAACAGTTGAGACAAAATTTTGGTCTTTCAGGGAAGAGGTAGAGGTAAAGGTCATTTACAAGGAAGACAATCCGGAAAAGGGCCATGCAGGTTTAATTTGAGATGGATAATATGATGGAAGATTAGAGTGAGGTTTGAAAGCATAGTTGATCTGACAAAAATAATAATGCATAGACAGAGCTATGCCATTGAAACATGCAAAGGGAACACATGATAGTCATAAGATGGTTGTCAGGTGTAGAGTCAAAGATAGTGCAGTGGAATGATATAGCAAAGTTACAAAAAACTGCTTGTACCTGGCCACATCAAATCAAAGGCTAGTTCTGTGTATGAAATGATACAGGCTAAAGTAGATGTTTGCTTGACAGAGCCAGAAGAAATGCACTTGCTTATTCTATGAATATGATGAACTAGGAGGTTGGAAGAGGAATGCATTTTGAAAGAAGCACAAGGAAACAACTTATGGGAGCATGGGAAAAAAGGCCTTTTTGAGGGAGATGATGGTAGTGGTTATACAAGTGAAATGTTGTCTATACCAAATTTAATATATCCAAGCAATAAAGCAAACGTAGAGGGAAAATAAATTTATAGAGAATGGACATAAATGAAAAAAATCTATCTACAAAAAGGCACATTAGGCTTCAGCATAACAGGATAGTGCTTGCTGTAACAGAAGCCTTATCTATTTAAGATAGTTCATTAGTGGGCTTTTCTATTCATTTTCTTAATAGCATTGCAGGTCTAAGTACAACTCCTAGCAAGTTTTTGTTTCCATCAATTGCTTTTTAGATGGCCTTCAGATGCCTGACAGCCTTAAATACTTTTGATTTATCATTTAATGTATCATTCTAGTCCCATCAACTGCTCTTGGTTATTCTTTGAACTTGATACCAATATAATTTCTTTCTATATAAAGCAACTGTGCAAGGCTCAGGTAGTCTGTTTATGTCCTTAAAAAATGTTGTGTTTTGAGTAACTTGCGCCCATTGATAGAAACTTGTTCTTTCACTATTTTAATATCATATTGCTAGTACTGATATATTCCTGCTGCAGTGATTCTGAAGCTGAAAATGATCAATTGGATCCAGAGGTAGCTGAAAATGAACTAATGCCCAGGACAGGGGTCGTGGAAGGTTCTCTGTTTGAATTAGAACGTGAGCGGATACTCAGAGTTCAGGTTTGTTTTTCTTGGTCATTCACAGTAGCTCTGGGTATGGAGTGATGCTAGGTGGCATAAGACTGGTTTGTCTAGGACAGATGCAAATGGATTATGTTCCGGCCAAAACAGAGATGCTTGTTTGTATTCAAAGTGTTGAGTATCACATATAAGTTGCAATTTCTTTTATGTCTTTGATTGTATTTGATACTATCACTATTGTGAGGTGCAAGTTTAGTGATAAAAAAGGAAATGATACTTATTTTTGTTATTCCTTGCGAGAGTGTGTTTGACAAACTGTTAGAGGTTGCTAATTTATATGACTAGATTGGCAGATCAATACATTCCAGATTGCTATCATTGTTTTGTTTCTTGCTAGTTTAGATAATTTGATGATCCAGGCATATTGGATACAACAATGTGAGTTCAGAATGGATTGAAATTCATATGACTTTTATGTCAAGATTCAATTAAAGTCTCATCCTTGTTAGTGCTACACAATGTATCAAATATGTCAAACACACCAAACATACTGAGACTCTTGCAGCCTCTCATTCTTTAAGTGGGGATGATATGTTTCTGACAATTAGAATTGGCTCAGAGTATTCATTCATTTGATGAAACTTACAAGCAATAACTCAGTCGATACCCATTGAAATAGAGATATGCAAAAGGCTTCAGTTTTTCTCCGAAAAGGCTGCTCTCTTGCATCTATATTTTCTTAATTGGAATTTATTTGTGTTTTTATGGCAGAAAATGATTATATTGTTGTACGTCTTATCCTAATGATTTTAACATGAACTTCACAAGAAAGAGTATTGGTGTGGTTTTTTTCATCTGTTAAACATTTTCAGGATATTGATATGCATTTGGCAATGTCAACAGGAGGAAATTCGGGAAAGAATTATCTCATCACTGGCAGATCTAGAAGCTGAAACAGAAAGGTCGGTTACAGCACTTCAGCTTGTTGAGAAAGATAGGGAGGCAAAGCGGGAGATGGCCCGACGTGTAGACAAGCAATATCAACGAAAAATGTAGGAACGTTGCTTTGCAGTAGACTTTATGCAGTCTTGTATATAAATTTGTTGTTGATCTAAAACACTTTTTTTCAAAGGTGCAATATCATGCACTTCATATTTCGTCTGAAATGTCATTTGATTGACACGTGTCTCATTTACTGGAGTCAGCTCTTTTGGGGATTGGTTATGAGTGTTTTTTTACATTTTGTTACTGTTGTTGTTTATATCAAGTATTTCCTTTGGTTGTAATGCAAGGAGTGGCTTTAGGCACTCTTACCTACCAGATAGCAGTTGATTCTGGCTGTAATCTCATGCAGTGATTTCTCTAGTTATTTTGTTATGTCTTGTTGCAAACAAAAGGCGCATGAAACATATTTTATGATCAGCATCTATTAATTCTACTGATGAAAATTAGCCATTGATTGATTATTGCTTTGATATCAAATTAATTTAACTTGAATTCGTCCTCTCTATTTTTACTTGATGGATGAAAGACAGGCATGTAAAAAATCAGGTGGAGATAGATCTAAGCAAAGAGATTAAGAGCTTTACACGAGCTAGGCCAATTGATAAGAAGTTTCAAGCAGTAATTCCAGGCACTTTAAATTGGAGTATACCATCAACTTAATAAAAAAGTCTGCAAAGATTTCTATAAATTTAGGTGTTTTAAAATGTATTCTAAATTAAATTATGTAGAAGCCTGCAAATTCTGCTATTTTTCTTTGGTTCGATGATAATATGTTCTATCATAAATTCCCATGATATATCAGGAACAACTTTCCCTGCCCTGTCCATTGGATGTAGCTTGGGTGGTTGGGAGGAATGATTATTACCCTCCCCACCCAGGTTCAATTCCTTGTGAGTGACATGTTGTGCCCTTAAATGGGTCTATAAGATGCTCTTGTTGTTGAGCTCCCAATATTCCGAAAATGCTCGGCCTCCCTATGTTATCTCGTGGATTTCGGGGGGGTTTCTGTGGATGTAGCGAACACCGATATCCGGTGCCGTGAACCACATGTAAAATAAAAAATTTTCCCTGCCTGGGGAATCCCTCCAACAGGTTGCGTGTTAAGCTGCCTTTCGCAAGTTTGAGAGAATAATGACTTAACTTAGCTTGTTTCTACTTATAGATTATGCTTGATTGTTTTATTTTCTTAGTTCTGTGTGCTATTTTAAGTTTTAACCATAGATTACTCTATTGTATTCTATCTGCTACTGGAGGGCTTCTTGTCGACTATGAGAATTTTATCCTCATGGTTGTTGGCAATCTTTTTTTGTGGTTTAGAATTGAAATAGCATAAGTGCACCTAAAATGCCTGAAACTGGGAAATTGTAAAAGCTTTTACAATGGAAATGAGGATCAAGATGAGCTTTTCTGTGCTTTAGGAAATGGAGAAATAACGGTTATATATATTTATGTATGTGTATATATGTGTGTGTATGTATTTATGTATTTCTTTTGGAAGGGTATGGGTTTTGGAAACAACACTTCCAAATATTTGGAAGATGGGAAAATGACATATCTATATAGAGCTATATGAGAAGGAAACTGTTTATATAAGATATGTGCATATAAATGTTTGGGAGACTATTTTTTTTATATATAAATGTGCATTTGATCTAACCATAGATGAAAAAATTGCTGGAAATAGCGACATTGCGATGTCAAACCTCAAAAGAAAAATCGGCCCAAAAAAATTGCAAGTTTTTTTTGTTTGTTTGTTAGAAATACCTGTCACTTGTGGCGCCAACATTTCAACCATTGGCTAAGAAACCACAACCTAGGGGCATCTAAGCCGTCAAAATCACCCGGGGATCGCATTCGGCCTGGGCTGCACCAACCCTTAACATGGCTGGATTTTTGGGTGTCTCCTCCCGACTAAACACACCGTAAGTGTATTGAACTTGGGTTGCCTAGAAAACGAAACCCACACCTTAACCGATTGAGCTAGCGGGAATTGACAAAAATTGCAAGATTTGGAAAAAAGCGACACATCGCAATTTTTGAAAGAATCGACAAAAATGGGAAAATATTGGCAGGCTAATTTTGACCTCTTTAAAGTGCTGACTTTGGTTTTTTTTACTCATTTGTCTTTGCGGCTGCTGGGGAATGAGAGGGAAGGGGTTTACCATCATCGCCAACCAATCTTCGGAGGGCCAAACCATTGATCTTGTTGCCATCAAAGTTTTTTTTATTGGAGCAGGGATCAAGGTCATTGCGGAAATAATTTTAACAATGTATTTGATTGCATTCCAAGACTATTTTTTAACCAAAAAAAGGTCTTAAGATTTTCTATTATGTACAGTAAAAAAAATACAAGCATTTTACCGGGGGGCCTGCCATGCAGGAAACCAGACCCCTGATCCAGTATTTAGATCATCAGTTGCTGCCATTGACATAACTACTATTACGCTACTGAGACTAAGAGTGTCTGGGATTTCTTCAAACATAGACATAAAGTAATTCAAACTGGAGATATATCTAAAAAGTTCCAACATGACTGTAAAGCTGTCCAAATAAAAAAAAATCAGAAATCAGGCCTCGAACCCGTCAACCAGCAGCATGGCTGAGAGGCTCCTTGCCCTTAGCGTCCTTCTGTTCAGACCCTGGAGTCGGCTGGTTTTCATCCACTATGATCGGCTTCTCCTTGGTCCCCTCAGAGCTGGAGGTTCCCTCTGGTTGGATTTCCGACACTCCCAGTTCTCCTTCCTGACGAACTCTGAACCTGACCCCGAACTATGCTTTGCATGTGAGCTCGAACTTCTCGAAAATGCAAATGGCATGCATGGTGGCCCTATTCTCCTCTCGCTGCTTCTCCAATGCATGTCCCACCATAGCACACTTTAACTGACCACTGCCTTTACCTTTTGCAACACTACTATTCAACAAGAAGACACCAAAACATTAGCATACACGTATATATTCATCCTTGTGGATTCAGATTGCAACTGCTTTGTGTTTGTATTCATGGCATGGCTTGGATATGTCCAATGTAAGCCTTGAGACCCACAAGGGCTTATGAACATAGCTATAAGAGGACAAACTATTCCATTTAATGGACTGCTGATTGTACACCTACCTGGACTCCTCTCCTCTCAACCATCCTATACAAATGCCAAGTGGTACATCATGTTTTTGACTCATTATGATGAGATACATTTATATATTTGATGTCATTTTGTATTGGTTGTCCACTTTTGAGTCCTTGATTGGACAGCTATCAGGGTTTAATATTTAGTATCGACTTTGATGTATCATTTTTGATTTGGCATCCGCTACATCATCTATATCTGTGTTTTTTTCACAATTATGTGCCAATCTGTTTATTTGATGTTGTTGGTTTATATGTTTAAAAAATAGAGAAAAATTAATTTATTTTGTATTTTTTAATGCTTGTCGCGGTTTGCTGATTTTTGCTGATATTTTCGCTGATGTTGCTGAGAAGTTGTATTCTGGACCCTCATTATTTTTTCAGCAATGGTTCTAACTACTTTTTTATTATTTTGTTAAATATTTCTTTATTTTTTCAGTTTAGTTTTCGAGTCTTGGGGCCCATCCATGCCTAAATAAAAGGGGGCAAAATAATGTGGTACATTACAGAAACGAAATTTTTGTACTTGAAGCTTCTAGAAAATGTCTTTCCAAACACTTTCCAGATGTTTCCATTCAAGGAGCTTCTAGAAAACATTTCGTAGAACTTCTTGGAGAGTGTCTGTATGGCCACTGCATCAGAAACATCTCCATATTGAAATGAGCCACAAGTCAGAGGTTTTGGTTTTACACGTACACATTCTAGGGATATAAATAATTTAGTACAAGTGAAAGAAATTGGGTTGTAGGGAGTGGTACTAGAGTTAATCTTTAGTATCATCCTTGGGGCAATAAATTTTTGGCACATAATGACGATTTGGAAAATTTAAGGGATGGACTCTGGGGCCTTAAAGGCTTGGTAGTAGGTAAATATTGAGAATTTGGCAAATTTAAAGGATGGACTGATAAAGGTCCATTATAGTTCCCCATTATCACTACTGTCAAACAAAGGGACAAATTGGAGGTATCTGTGTCCCATTATATCTATATATCAATATCGATCTATCTATATAGAAGGGCAACTCAGATTCTGGAATTAGGGGTAACAGATTGGAGCCTTCAGTGAAAAGGTTGTTCTTTATTCTTAACTTGCTATATTGTGCAGTTACACACGAGGAAGACAAAATCATATGCAAGATGGGTTCGCAGGCTTGTGAATACATAGTTGCATAGGGTGCAAATGTACATAGGTTTAGTTGATATAATCAAATATTCATGGTACAATATGGAATCTACTTTGGAGCCATGTATTTCATGCCTTGTGTAGTTATTAGTTAAACTTGTCAAAATTTCGACCCTGGGTAAACTACTTCCTTATGATCTCAAGCAAATAATTACT
Source organism: Picea engelmannii (assembly GCA_009831015.1). NCBI lineage: Eukaryota > Viridiplantae > Streptophyta > Pinopsida > Pinales > Pinaceae > Picea > Picea engelmannii. The sequence continues at coordinate 206,546 of ML808483.1, read as the reverse complement.
TGCTGAATTTTAATTTTAAACAGAAAATTCAGATCATAAAATAATTACACACTGGCTGGAAATTCACTGAAAATTAAACAGCGGAAGCACACAGAAAATTTCTGCCCTTCAAATAACAGCTTTTCATTAAAATTACTCAAAGCTTACAAGGGCTTCCGAACTGGGAAAAATAGCCCACTGAGAAAAGATTTCAAAACTACAGCAAAACCTGGCTGTTCTGGTGCACCGTATGACCTGTATGGTCCTGCAACTCGACCCTGTACAGCTGGGTGAAAACCCTCTTGCGCCCTGATTTCTGCAACAACCTGATCTTCTTCTGCTGCAACAACACCTTGTTGGGTTGCTCTCTTCTGCTGCAACCTGTTTCCTCTTTCCTCCTTTGAACTTGCACATTGAGTGAAAATCCTTTATCACTCTCTCTGTGTTTCACTTGTACTTCTCTAACACTCTTTCTGTGTCTTCTCCTTTCACTGTCTTTCTTTTATAACTTTGAGTTGATGACCAAGTTTCCATAACCCTAATCTCTCAATGAGATTGACGGTTGAGATTAATTCCCAATCGATGGTGGAAATTATATCTAAATCACTAATGTAAATACATTACATTTTATTAGACATTAATCAACTCAATATAAAAGTCTATTCACTTTAATAATTAACTTTAATTAAAGTGAATTACAAAGATAAGAAGGGTCCTTTTTGGATGACTTCCACACGTTTGACACTAGACTTGTGCGGAAGTTCCTGTCTGATGCTACAAACATCAACACTCCCTCTTAGCGAGGAAGGAACTTCTTGAAGAGCCGCTTGGAAATGGCTTTCCCTCCGGTCTTGGTACTATTACCCCCCCATCCTACGGGTAACTAGAGGAGATCATGTCTCATGGCCCACAATGAAGACAATGATCTCGTTGATGATGATGACCAACATGTCCACCCATGGCAGCCCAACAACCCTCTTTAGATTTGCCTCTCCTACTTTGGATCAACCAAGTTCATCACATCTAGTCAACCCCATGTATGGGAGATGGTAAGCTAGGGTCACCATGAGGTATGTTAGTCCTTTCATATGAAGTGTTGTGCTTAATATACTAGACATGTGAACGAGGATCATTGGTTGAAGTTGGATAATGGATCATAAGCTCAAGAAGTTGTGTTTGTTTCCTTGTTTCACCTTGGTGGCTAGCATTTGTGCCCCAGTCCCATGTTGTCACCCCCAAGGAAAAGGGGTACTACCGGGGGGCCCTCACAAGGGTAACATTTCGTTTCCCCGCCATACTTAACACTTACCATCTTGGAGCCTGTTGCAGTGTACTAAACTTCGGTAATGGGTCATGGTGTTGATATTATGGTAGTTGCGGGAGGTATTTACCTCCACGTGTAAACTTGACGAGGATATAATACTCTGGGAAGCAAGAAGAAACCCTAATGAGTTGGCTAATAACCCTAGAAGACTTGTTGGCTCAAGAAGATAATTTATATTAGGTTATTAGCCTCCAAGAGAAGAAGTCGGCCATAAATAATAATATATACTGAACAGACAGATACCCAGAATGAGAAGTCGGCCCAGGTAGTTAGCTAGAATTAGTATAAATACAGGACGCCAGTTCTCATTCTGGCAGGCAGTCTTAGAATTGTAGAGCAGCACTTGTGCGCACTACAGTTACCCAATTTCTGCGTAGGTTTGGAGGAGAGCTGTCGTTGCAGCTGTTGCAGCTAGTAGTTACACTTGGACTATCTCTTGGCTAGGGTTTGGACTATCTGATCAGCGCTTGTTGGTGTGCTACCCTTTGTTTGGCTATCTAGCCTAGGGTTTGCTTCCAAAGTGATTCTCTGTCAAGGTTAAGGTGCTCGGAGGGTGGCTTTGGCCTATGGTTGGGTAACAATAGAGATATTGTCAATGGTAAAACGAGCACATCCATTAAATTCTAACAGGTTATGGGCCCACACCTCCTTCATTCAGTCTAACCGCTGGAAGGAAACATAGCCGTGAGGATATTAATCTCATTGAAGAACTGCCGCTAGGGTTTCTAGTAGGAGCAATCACCATAGCACTGCCGCTAGGGTTTCTAGTAGGAGCAGTCACCATAGCACTGCCGCTAGGGTTACTAGCTGGTGCAGTTGCAGAAACCCTAATCCTCTTGTTGAGGCACCTTAAGTGAAGGGATTGACCTAATCTCCGGATAGATCAGTGCGCCTTAGCCTAGTTCATCTCCTGATACTCTCAGCAAGCCAAGACGTCAAGTTTGAGTTTTTGATCAAATCTAGGGTTTGACCAAGTCAAAGCAGCCATGACTTATTCTATGAAGTCAGAGAACAATTTAGATGGAGCTTCTAACTTCAGAGCGTGGAAGACAAGGATTGACCTCATCCTTGCCAAGAATAAAGTGCTGGATATCGT
>ML808483.1:160166-183075 GCA_009831015.1 Picea engelmannii | reverse complement strand
ATCCAAGCAGTCATCCAAAATGAAAGAGATCTAATGCATACATAAGAAGGTTATAATGATCAAATATGACACATACCATGATACCTCGGACCAATTACCTCATGGAGCAAGAGCCTTTTCTGATGCAAGCCCGAGCCGGTAGTCATGGAGGCTGGTACTGCTGACAGGACAAATCTGGCTGAGAAGAAGAGGATGGGTCCTCCAGGACCATGCTCAGGTCGCTTCTGCTCTCGGTACTCCATGTCTAGGACCATGTGGGCCTCGAGACATGATCTCCTAGTTATCCCTAGATATCGGGGATAACAGGCTTAAAATAAAAAAAGAAAAAAAAAGAAATAGATAAAACAACAAAAAACAAAAACAATTTATTAAAAAAACCTACCTCACTTTCATTTATATTTACCTTGAGTGGCCTTGTGAATTATCATTTCCTTGAGCCCGCATGAGCAGCATTCCTTGAGCCTGTGTGAGCAACATTCCTTGAGCCGCTAAATGGATTTCTGATTTCTTGAGCCGCCTAGCGATTTTATCATTTTTCTTAGCAGCCAATCGATTTCTCATAGCTGCCAAGTGAGTTTCATAGCCACCGAGTGTTTTCTCAGTGCTAGTAGCTGTCATGTGTTTTCCTTCCTTATCTGCCTTAAGAATTTTCCCTAGTCACGTGGCCCATCTGGGGGATTGGCTGATTTGAGTGAGTGATTGGAGCAAATGGGCAAGTGATTGGAGGTTCGATCAGCCATTTGACTGAATGATTGGAGCGATTGCAGGCTGGAGAAACCATTTATCATTTCATAAGGGCGATTTGAGTTGACTATTGAGTGATTGGAGCACTCTGAGTTCCTCCTTAAGCAGATTTCTTCATCTAGCAGTGGGGAGGTAGGATCAAAACTCACTGTCTCAAATCTGAAACGAAAATGCTTGCAGTTTTTTAATTTCTGAGCTGTTTTTTTTTAAATTTTTATTTCTATTTTTCATGTTCAGCTGTCAAACTCAGCATTTGGGCATGTGGGCAACCATGAAAAATTTAAAAATTAATGATAAACCCTTGATGCAGGTTGCTGAAAGTTAAAAATCTGCCTATTAAATTTAAAAAACAGCAACACGAGTGATTACAGCAATAGCTGCAGTGCCGCTGACAGTGATAGTGATTATAATGCCCAAATAGAGGGTTATGTTGGGACTTGGGAGTGGGACAGAGGTTGGAAGTGCAACTGAGAACACCTCATTAGCAGAATGAAACCCAAGGCAGTGCTAATCCCTCCCCACCAAAGCCATTGGCAGAATATGCAAAGGGGACATTTAATCCAAAAAAACTACTTTTGTTATATGCCACCAAAGTAGCTGACCCTCAACCAACAAAAAACGAGGAAGCAAAATAGGTGGGTCACACCATTGGACATGCAATGTTTGTGGCCATCTTTGGGTTGGGAGTTATAGTCGGGTTAGGATGCACCTTTTGGGCATAGGTGGCAAAGGGGTTAATGTTTGTACAAAATTAACCATGCTGCAAAAATCCAAGCTTTTGAGGATGCAAATGGTAGCAGATGCAAAGGTTACCTTGTCTAGCCAAAATGTTATGTGCCAAGTTCATTAGAATGTGGAATCAACTACGAGCCCCAAAAGAAAATCAAAAGGAAAGCAATTATCCATGGGTCTTATGCCTCCATCATCTCCTGTTGAGAGTGGGATATCTTCATCCAAACATAAGGGTTCTTGTTCTTGTGCAGTGGGACCAACTATTGCAGGGATTTATAGTTAAGCTGAATCATGATGATACAGATGATGCCATTGACAAATTTATTTTTTGCTAATGGCATTCCTTTCTGTAATTGTTGAATTTTAATGCTTAGCTCAAGCACATGTAGTTTCTTTCAATTTAGCATGAACTTGAACCATAAACAATGCAGCAATACAATATACAATAGCTGCAGTAACCAAGATCACAAGAAGAATAACCATGCACAAGAACACAAGAAGTTATCCTGGGAATACCCTTCTCAATCAAGGGAAAAACCCAACAATCCTTTGCTATAGAGTCAAGAGAAAATCACCCTTTCACCACAAACCCTAGTGCACACAAGAGGGTGCTCTATGACCAAGAAAGATAGCGCCTAAGAGAAGTGCGCACTTCAGCCTTGTTGCCGTCCTTATACACACTTGCCAACATGAGCTAAGTCCGGCTCACTTAGTGTGTCCTTGGAGGCACAATGCCTAGGTTCACAGCCCACGCTGTCACTTTGACCGGAACCTCTTCCGTCTAGGCTTACTCCTAGGGAAGCCAAAGGGGGTAGACCTTAGTTACTAGATGTGTTAAAGTTAAGTTTTAGGAGTTAGTTTTAATTTCTTAAGGTTAGAGTGGATCTATCCTATGATGCTAAGGCAACAATGCAAGATGCAAAGGGTTAGAATGTCAAGCAAAAGCTTTCCCTAGGTCAACTAAGACTAGTGCCTAAGGTTGGGCAATGGGGTCAACTAGATGTTAGGGTTGTTCTTTACAAATAAATTACAAGTTGTTTACAAGATTACAAAAGAATAAGTTGAACCAACAAATATTAGATACAACTACTTACAAGTAAAAATGCTCAGATACAAATGATACAAAGAGCAAGCTAACCACGTTTTATCTTTATGTGTGTAGGATATCAAAGGATTAAAACATCAACATCAACACATCATTACATTTATGAGATCACCATCAATATATCAATATCATCAACACATTTGAGAAGATTTAGATATTTTAAGCACTAGTATTATTAAGATTGATGAAGGTTATCCACACTCCTAATTATTCAACCCACAAAGCATTTATTAGAGGCTTAAGCCCAAGGTTGAGTTATTTAGCTTTCTTCAGATTATCAAATTTTATTAAGCTTTCACCAAAGCCTCCTCCTCCTATTGCCAAATAACTGCTGGACGCTCAAGATAGTGTGGCAACGAGGCCAACCCTAGCAGAACCAGTCAACCCTAAAGTAAGAGTACTTCCTGGAGAGGACACATCTTGTGCGCCGTGAGACAATCCCCTGCGTACACCCTCCGTTGTTTTCCTCAAACCCGTTTTAGATGGTGAAGATGGTGGTCTAAGGTACCCTAAATAGTCTATTAAGTATATATATGGATTATGTAGACTTTTAGGTGAGTTTTAGAGTGTTTTGAAGATTTTATGACACTTTTAAAGTATGATTTAGTGATATGGCCGAAACTTTTATGAGCTTATGAGTGTGTTGCTTTAAGCTTATGAAATCAAGAATATGAACACATGTAAAGCAAATAAAGATAGCTGAAAGAAAATTTAGTTTATCACATGCACTTAGATTATTAACATATGAGCTTGCTATGAAAGAAATGAAACACAAGGGCAAGGACAACTTGCCTACAAGATATGAAAAGAAGATTTAGTGTGTTTGCTTACTTAACCATCAAATAACACTCAAGCCTATGGCAAATGGCCTTAAGAGATTTATGCAATAAAGAATAACACCATTCACTTATTGAAGCATTTAGAGATTAAGAATTATAGATCTAAGCATGTGAATAAAGATAAAGACTTGAAACAAACTAAGCATGCAAGAGATCTAGTTAAGTTATTTATGATGCCCAATAGGCTTAAGATAGTGATTATATGTTTGATCTAAATCTAGAACAATTATGGCATTAATCAATTAGATCATTAATCACATAATAAAACACCTATCCTAACCTATTGGGGTATTCCTCTCCCAACTAGGTAGGCAATTAATTAAGTTGCTTAGCTTGGTTAAGATTTATACAAGTGAGAAAGAAAGGCAAGCAAGCAACAAGAAGAGGGCTAGGAATGTAAACAAGTAAACCAAACAAACCACAAGCAAACCCCTCGTCCTAGGTCTAGAAGATGCCCTCACCTTCAAACCCCACGTCCTAGCTCAAAAAGGGCAAAAAATGCAAAAAGACGAAAATCCAAGCTAGATCTACACTACCCCAAGGCTCACATGTGGGAGGAGGCTGTATCATTTCTCCTCGTACAACTATGAGCCACTAAACAAGAAGAAGAAGAAGAAAAACGTACAAGAAAACCTAGAAATTGACAAAGAAGGTTGAGAGATAGCTACCAATCTCTTGGGGGGTCTTTGAATGTTGTGTGGATGTCTTTGGGCAGCCAAAACCCCTTCTCAACCAGATCTGAAACCTGCAAACCAGCAAGGTATCCTTGCTGAAAAATGCTACACACAACCAAGCAAAGTGAAGGAAAACTTTTGCTTTTTAGGGCAAAAATTTTCCGCAAGAAAAATATAATAGAAATTGATATAAGTGACCAATCTAACTAAGTTAAGCTAGCTGAAAATGTATGTGAATGAACAACAATATAGAAGAAGAGTAAAGGGTGAGAAAAGCATGGAGTATAGATGTGTCTCAAGAGATCCTTCTTGCTTGTGGTGTTCCCAATGAAACCCTTGAAGCCAAACCTACAAAAACTTGAAAGATAATGTGCATACAAGAGATAATATGTTGAATATGTTAACAAGACGACACTTCAATCCTATCTAACATATCAAGATATATAGATCTACAAGAACATGCATTGATAGATCTACCCAAGTAACACTTTACCTAAGATCCAATGTTTACAATCATCAAACAAATCGATACGAGTTTACCTCATATGCATAATAAGAACAAGAACATGCATTGCTCCTCTAGTTATCCTCCAAAGCTCTTCCTTTATTATTACTCAAGAAAATAGATCTTGGAGAGAAAATACTCCAAAACCCTAAGAGCATAGAATGGAAATGATGGAACAATAGAGAGAGAGAGGGTGGAAAATCAAGTAGCATAACAATAGCTCAAGATATGGTGAAGGAAAGAGTGAGGGGAGGGTTCCTTTTATGCTTGGAGAGACAAACTCACCCCTCTTGGATCAATGCCAAGTGTCCAACACCAAGCAAAAGAGGAGATCCCAAGGGTAGGGCGCACCATCTAGGGTTTGAAAACTAGATCTAGGGTGTAGAAAGGATGGAAAATGTTGGGATCAAGCAAAAAGGGTGTGGGAGGCCTTGGGATTGATGCCAAGGAAGTGGAAACTCCACAAATAATTTTTTAAAAATTATTTGTGGAGTTTCTAGAAGAGGGAGGGCGTAACTCCTCTTGGAGGGCACACCTCTTAGGATGAGGTAAATGATAGAGGGTGAGAGATGAGTGTGGTGAGGTTGGGATAACACAAGGCACAAGTGAGAGGCCATGGGATCCGTGCTAGGGAAGAGGAAGAGCCTCCAACAATAAAAAACGATTTTTTGTTGGAGATCAACAAAGGAGGGCCGTAACTTCCCTTGGAAGACGCACCACAAGGGGAAAAAACAAGAAATGGAAAGGAATTAATGAGGTGGAGGGAGTGGGGTCACCTCAAGGGGTGACACGGAGGCTAGAGGGAGTGAAAGCACATGAGAAGGGGGCCCAAGTAAGTCACAACATCATCCACCAAGGAAAAACGTCAATCCCCCTAGGGGAGCGTAACTTTTGAGTGTGGAGAGGGGGTGAGGGGTTAGAAAAGGTTGGGAGGGTCATGTTATGCTTAGGGGGTCTCTCTCTAACCATTATTTCACCTTTTTCATCCTTTAAACTCATTATTACAATTTTGCATTTTTGCCATGTTTGGACTTTAGCAATTAAAATTGCCGTTTTAGACTGACTGACACTCCGGGTGGACAAACCCATGGCTAAAGTTGTCCGACTGAGCTAAAACTTGGTCCATGGATGTAGGGGGTGCTATTCCATTTCTTTTGAGCACAAATACCCCTATCAAAATTCCAAGGACCTAGTTTTTACAATTATTGCTCAAAAATAATTAATTAATTAAATAATTAAACCTCCAAACTTAGGGAAATTTAATTAAAAATTAATTAATTAAAAAAAAACTGACTTAGACTCGACGGAATTCCGCGAAACTTTCTAAGATGTCTTGCATGTCCATTTACAATGATTCCCTGTAATAGTTACCAAAATATAAACCCACTAGAACGCCGTTCACCACTTTGGATGAATTGTTGCAAGTGTGAGGGAAAAATTCAAGGGAAATCAATAAGGTTGAAAAGCCCAATTGATAACCTGAGGATAAAAAACCCTTGGTGAAAGGAACTCTCCCAGTGAACCGATCCCAAGGTAACTGACCTAGACATGACTCATGCAGACCTATTACATTATTAACCCACGCAGGGGTGCGGAAATTCCAATTACAAAAGGAAGTGCTGGGGCCAAACATGCCCTGTAGAGCCAAAGTCTTCAACAAATTTGCATCTGATGATGCATCCCGTCATGGCACATGGAGTTGACCACTTGTGTTGGAGAGGCGGTCAACAAGCCCTACAAGTAGGCTTTGAGATAATGAGTGAGTGAGAGTGAGTGATCCACAATGGGGATCAACTCTTATTTATACATGACCTAACACATCAAATGGATGTGTCTATTGGCACAATAGGGGTGACTTCTATAACTCAACAATATAATTAATCTTTACACAATATTAATTACCTTTACATGGTGGGGCCGATTTGTACCCTTCACAATACGAAATTAGGGTTACACAATAAATCTTACTCTTAGACAATATAGCAAGGATCTCTCACATCCTCTAGTGCTCAGCCACTAGGGACACATCCACCTATGATCAGCCATAGGGACGTCACTCTCAACAGATCAACTCAACTAAGTCCATAGGAGTACTATCTAGAGAGCCATCTCAAGTCGACTCAACTAAGTCCATAGGAGTCTGACAAGAGACCATCTCAAGTCATCTCAACTCAGTCCAGAGGAGCACGACAAGAGACCACACACGTCATCTCAACTCAGTCCAGAGGAGCACGACAAGAGACCACACATGTCATCTCAACTCAGTCCAGAGGAGTATGACACACCCATCACATGGGCTTTCTCACAGATTGTCTCAACTCAGTCTAGAGGAGAATGACCTGGAGAATGTCTCATGAAGCTGCAATCATCAACAATAATATCCCCCACCTCTTGATAAAGAGGGTGTGAGAGACTTAGTATTCTAGTTGTCCCCACTAGATTATAGTCTCATGAATCATGGGGACAAAGAAACCCCAAAATACTTACCTAAGCACAATGTTATAATTTTAAGTTGACTTTGGGAGAAAAGGTAAAATGAAGAAAGGAAAAGACCATGTGTGGAAAAGCAAGGAGTTAACCCCAAGAGGTTGTCAACTAACTCAACAGAGAATTAGATCAGGGTATAAAAGAAAAGGAGGGCACATCTCTCACTCATTCTGGATTATTATTACTTTTTCATCTTGGGCTCTTGAGCACAAAGACGTTTTGAGGGATTTGGGATAACAAACCCTAGAGATCAACTCGGTGGTGAAAGATCCCACCTATCCTGATCCAAGCTTCGTCACGGAGGTGCAATATTCCTCCCCCACCATTCTACAGTAGGTAGAGGTCACATTCATCAACAAAGGAAGAGGTAATTCACAACTTCAGGGGGTTTCCAGCAGGAGGGCACACCATCTGAAGAAGAACTGTTCGATCTAGAAAGAGGAGGCTTTGGGGCCTAAGGGCTTCTGCTCAGAGGAGGCTAATACATCATCTTCATTTTTGTTCTCATGACGATGCACCCAACACTTTGGGATTTCACACGTTCACCTTGTGCTCAGCCACAGGCATGTCCAACTCAACAGATCACCTTTCCCACAGGATAATCATCCGGAGTTCTTCTAAACTCTCTGAATGGAGGAGGTCATCTCTACGTTCCAGCTCTGTCTCAGATAGGAACCATGTACCCTTCTTAGGGGATTTCTCTCAGGTTTGTAAGCTGGAGAAAGTCTCACATAGTTGCAATGGTCAACATCTCACAGGTTTGTAAGCTGGAGAATGTCTCACATAGCTGCAATCATCAACACTCCCTCTCAACTAGGGAGGCATTCTTCATCATGTCAAGTCTCACACGGATGTACTTTGAATTTTGTCTTGGCTGGAGTCATCAATACTCCCTCTCAACTAGGGAGGCATTCTTCACCAAGTTAGTTTGGTGAAGATGTAATCTGCTCATGTGTAGGAAGGTACTGCATGTGTACGATTTTCCTCTGCATCATATCTCCGATATAAGGATATTTCATCTCATTGTGTTTCGATCCATCAGGAAACATTGGGTTCTCAAGGAGCTTTATACACGACTCTTGGTTATCATCATAGGATCCATCGCTGGCTCTCATTTGCTCGAAGCCTTTGTTGACCTCGCTTTTGACGTCCTCTTCTACAGTTTTAATTTGGTTTTGTAATTGGTTTATTAGCAAGTCTTTTTGCTTCAACCGTTCTTTTAAAGTTCCAACCGAAAACTGGTTGGCTGTTGCATAAGCCCCCAATGAACCTGCTACTTCTTCAGCGAATTCTACCTCTTCTAAGGCTTCTCCATCAATTAGCACTCTGTGTCTTTTGACCGTTGCACCTGCCCTTTGGAGCGTTTCTCTCTTCACCACAGCTTTCCTTTTCTTGCTGAAAAAGAAATCGGAAGGAGGTATCTCTTCTATAGGAATAGGCGTGAGATCGTTTATGAATACTACCTCTGCATTGGGGTTCCCTCTGGTGAACTGTAAAGGCGTGGTAAACTGAATGGGGCTGTCGATTTCTGTGGACGACTGTTTTCCGGTCGCGTCTGTAGTTGATTTATCTGGTGTAGACAATGGCCTATCTTCTCCTTTCTTTGATAGTGTTTTTGCTTGATCTTTGGCCTGATTACCTGATACATCTGTCTCAGGGTTATCTTCTTTTTGGGTTGAGACCTCAGTTTTTTCTAAGTTTTCCCGGGTTTCTTGTTTGCTGGAGTTTACGGCTTCTGAACTTTGGGTCTCCGTTTGCTGTGTATCTGGAGACGTCGGGACTCCCCCTTGTAACACTTTAGGGAGGCTACTTTTTCGGTGCCTCTGAAAGTCGTAGAATTCAATCATTCTTTCGGGTGACAGAGCTTGAACCCGGCCTAAGACCTCTGAATAAGATCTCGCTCCTCGAAAAATCTCGTCTTGAGGAGAATCCTCGTGTTCATACCTTTTCAGACCGTAAATGGCCATGTGGTTACCCACGACCTTCTGCGGGTCGTGCTTCTTGAATTCAATGTTTACCAACTTTATTTCTTCTAAGGCTGCGGCCTCCACTTTGGAGTGGTCGAAATCCAATAAAGAAAATGCACCAATGTTTAAGGGAAAAGATGGCCATACCTTTTTCTGTACTCCTTTGAGTTCTTTGCTAATCCCGCCGAGTACAGTTTGTCGTGCGACCTTGCGGCACACTAGTCTGTCTGGTGAAAATTGCGGTAGAGCATATGGAGGAACTGAACAACGAAAAACCCTGATATAGGAGAAGTGTTCCTCGATTTACCAGTCTGCCACGTTGCCCAGGTTAGCCACAATTTTATCTGAAATTCTAGGAGGTGGGTGACCAAATATAGTAGTGTGCATCGGCACCACTACCCAGTTACAGATTTCATAGAAGAAATCTTTTGCCTTGTCTTCCCAGAGTTTTGAATGATAAATGTGAATTGGTTCTGCGCTACTTGGAGTCCATCTCTAGCCCATCAGTGAGAAAGGCGCCATGAAACAAATGGCGTCCATAATATAAGCTGACATGAAGAATGAAGCTGATTTCCCCTTGGTTTTTTGTGTCTGATATTTTGTAATTTCACTAGCCAGACTGTCCGACAATATCTTGGCCCAGTCGAAGGAATACCCTTCTGCTACTGTGTGTATAATGGGTACCCAGGGTAGAAAGAAATGGGCTGTGTTCTCTTTCCCATATAGTCTACACATCATCATTGCTATATATATGAACTGCGGTTCTAATGATGAGATTGAGTATATGCCGTGAGTATCGGCTCTGAACTTTTCGGGGCGTGAACACCAGTCCTTGATCAAGTCGGAAAGGCTTTTTCCATATTGATCACACTCTTTCTTGTTAAAATCCACTAAGAAACTGGAATTGTAAGTGAAGTTTGATGTTGGAGGCAGTTTATACATCATTTGTAAGTGTTTTGGCTGAAATGACCCAACAACTACCTTCGAAGAATTGAATATAGTTCTGGTTGGGATATCCACATGATCCAGTGCCCATCCAATCATATCATTGTAGGGTAAAAGCCACGGCCTTGTTGCTACCTTATGCAACTCTGACTGAGCAATAATCTTGTATTTGGTAGACAAATCTTCCCTTTCGTTGTCACTTGAATCATCAAGGCAGTTTACTAGTTCGTATTGCAGGATGTTGAATACATGCGTCCAGGTTTTAACTATATCTACGCTTCTGGGCGAGGTGTCAGAGAGAACGTTTGCGTTTTGGCTCGAACTTTCACCAGTCGCTTTAAGCGTTTTCCGTGGAGCCATGGTATCGAGTCTCAGAGTTCTATTATCTGTTACAGAGAATGAGAATGCAGAAAATTGATTATTTTGCTAAACCAGCTCTGTGAAAGCGAGAATATAATTCAAAAATGAAAAAAATCTTCTTTGCCTTAAGCGTATCAATCTTCGTAGATCTTTACTGACAATGCGTTTAATTCCTTTAGTAAAAAGATTTGGGCGATACAGCAAGATCTTATTTGAAATCATTTCCCTAAATCAACTATTAATGTCATTAATGGTTGATATTTTGTGATCTAGGAAAAGTATAGAGAAAATTTGAATTTACACGCATTTCAAATCAACGTAAGCTTAACAGGAGATAAGATTGCTTAATGTGTTAAAATATCAAGTTTATCCTGTTAATTAATCGTGTTTAACCTTAATCTATTTCGGGTTTTCAGACCTCGGATTATCCTATATTAATTTGAGCTATGATCTCCAAGACGCGAAGTCGTGATTTATTAATTAACATTAATCATGTTTAACTTTTTAAATAATTGTGATTAACTTCAAGGATTTCACGATTTCGGGTATCGGGACTTTTGGTGGTTGCTCGAGGCAAGACCCCCGAATCACGAAATCGCGAGGTGATTAATTAGTATTAATCGCTTTTAATGATTTAATTAATCATGGCTTAAAACTTAATGCAGTTTCACGATTTCGCATGTCGGGACATTGAGATTCTTTACGTGTTGGACTATTAGGTTTGCGAAACCCCGAAACCCGACATTTTGAAGACTGTCTTTAGCGATTTGACCTTTTAACTAGTGGGTGGTTCCATAACTTTTAAGAACTTAGTGGGTGGTGCGCGTTTGTCTTTATTTAAACAAGAATTAAACTTATTTAAGTCTAGATTTTAGAAAAAAATATATGTTTCAACAGATGACATCATATACAGATTGTTGCTTGGTGTCCGTTCAGAGAGATTGTACAGAGGGCTTGGTCAACTCTTCTGACCCAAGTGTGTTGCTTGGTGTCCAGTCAGAGAGATTGTACATAATGCTTGGTCAACTCTTTTGACCCAAGTGTGTTGCCTGGTGTCCGGTAAGAGAGATTGGATAGAGTGCTTGGTCAACTTGTAGTTGGATCCAGTGGGTGGTTGGAGCCTGACTCTGACAACGATGAGGCTTTAGAGGGAGGACCTTGGATGAGTAGGTCTCTTGATCAAAGTTCAGTGCAGGTAGCTGGAAACGCTTCGAGTTTAGAGGGAGTAGAGGCTTCCAGTGCAGAGAGAGTGACTACAGTAGCAAAAGACATGATGGGTTAGAGACAGATCTAGGTGGAGGCTCCAGAAGTACCTCCCTCGCTAAGAGGGAGTGTTAGATTTTGGTAGCTTGGAGGTACTTTTGCATTGCCGACCCCAGGGTGTAGAAGAGACCGAGAATGTTTCTCTCTTAAGTGTGTTTATAAAGTCAAGTTGAGCCTTTTATTAATTAATGGGTAAAAGTGACTTTATGACTTTTGGGTCACTTAAGTGATTTAAGTGAACTCAACGGACGATTAAGTCGTGACCATTGATCTCAAGAGGGAAAGATCTAATCTTGACTGTTCATTCTATCATCCAAGAGGGAGAGTTTTCTCTTGAGGAGGGCGCACTGTCCATTGGAGACCTTGTGTTCTGGAGGGGAAGATCTTTCCCAACAGCCTAGAGCTTTGGCACAAGGGTTTCCCATTCTCCGATCTACTTTTCGGCAGTGGGTTTCAGTGGATTAGAGGCCATATCCTTGGAGGCCGAATTCTTGGCTTGCTACAACCAGTGAGGGCGCACTTTGCAGAGAGAAGACACCGGCAGCAGCCAGATTTCAGATTGGATCTCGGATATCTCTTGTTTTCACCTTGGAGGACTCTCAGTAGATTATATCTTCTTCATTCCATCCTATTTTGAAGGCACTATCAACCACATGCATCATTCTTCTATGTATATTCTAGATCTGCTCCATTTTGTATGAGGACAACTATTATCATAAATAAAACTCAGATCTGAGGTATTTGTGGCTATTTCGTGTGTTACTTCTATTGCATCTTATTGAGTACATGTCATTACTATATTGCTATCATTTACTTGCTGCAAACACAATCAAAACCATAACATTAAACCCTAGCGCAACTCAAGAAGACTAAAATCAGCAAAGTGTTTGACAAAATACCACAACCAAAAACCTTAAAACTTAACATGTTCCAAGTAAATCTGTTTGAGAACATTACAGTGGTATCAGAGCCATAATTCTTGCGAGCCTGAGGGTCTTCATGAAGGAAAAATGGCTTTTGCAGAAGAGATTATACATTGTGATATAGAATATCAAGCCCTTGGTGAGACATTCAAGGCTTAGGTAACATTCCAACAGTTTTTATCCATCAAAAATCCTAGGTGGAGTAAAGATGATGTTGCATTATGGGCCAAAAAGATTGAAGAAATCAAGTATTGGAGAAGAAAAGTAGAGGAAAACAGAGCCAAAGCAGTCAGGACTGTAGATACATCACTACCAGCTAGTAGATGGAAGGAAGCACAGATTGAGCCTACTCCCATTAGGAGAAAGGAACTTTGCTACAGTTGCGAAGAACCTTGGGAGCCAGATCACATATGCAGGGGTAAAGGGAGAGTGCATTACATTGAGGTGCACTATGACAATGATGAGGACGATGAGTATGAGGATGAGGCCTTAGATGCCTCATTAGAGTAGCCCCAGGACACTTGTGCATCTGAGGGATAGTTGGATGGACATGATGATAGCGCATGTGCTTTAGCGTCACTATCAGACAGTGTTGAGGACTCAACACTTCAGCATAGTGGTGACACTTGTGAGGATTCAAATGTGTTAGCACCTAGTATGAGGTCATGCGTGGGGGATACTGTACCTCCCATGGAGTTGGGCGTGACACAGTCCTTACCTTCTCGAACATTTATGATAGACATGACACAGGAGGATATCAATAGCATTCTAGATGTGTTAGAGGAGCCTTGTGTAGTATTGGAACACAAGGGACATATGGATCTACAGGTCCAGGAGGAGAGGCATGATTTGGAGCCAATTGACTAGATAATACGTATCAGTATGAGGAGATCGAGTCACCTCTTTTGGAGAGTCCATTGATAGATAAGGTTGGGGAGACCGACAGATTGATGGGACACTTACTTCTGGGACCAGTCTACAGTGACGAGGATGCTTTCCTTGATGGTCGGGATGACCATATCATTTGTCTAGACACATCGGTATGGGATCCAGGCGCAGATGATATTAGTAGGATGAGTGCACAGGAGGATACAGCTGCACATACTGGATATAGTGCGATTCAGATGGAGGTAGCAGTTGGTGATGGTGTATAGTGGCATACAGGAGGACTGAGTAGCACAGAGGACAGTGGGCAGTTCAGTGCCTTATATCTTGGGGAGTGTGTTGAGGGGGATCCCATTGTTGACACTAGCAGTGAGAGTCATGAGGTAGCACCTCAGCAGGATTGTGATAAAGAGTCACGACACTTGATAGGACAGTTGAGAGTCAGTGAGGACATGATCATGGAAGCCACTAGACGCATTAATGATACACACGAATTGGTGGCAGGATATTGTTGGAGGGCCTTGATGGCACATGATAGTTCAGATGGGGGGCTTGCCATTGATGACTTCTATACACTCAGGGAGAGAGTGACTGTGATGAGGGTCGACTATCAACAATTATTGATGGATAGCGATTACCTATTGGAGGTTGGCGAGATGTATTGCAAGGCACTGAGGGAGAAGGTGATTGAGGTGGACCGACTCATTCATGAATTGGTGAGCACACGAGGATTCTTGGAAGGCTCACAGACAACCCTTCAAGAATCAGGGTCCTGATTAGAGGAGCTTCTTGAGGAGACTAGTTAGGGGATTTACTACATCTATCTCAGCAGAGAGTTTGATGTTTACTTCAGCTACTTCGCCAAAGGATGTTGGTGGTTTGGTAGAGGAGCGCCAGATGATGGAGGTGCGTGAGGGATACCCAGGATCGCTGATGGTTATGGAGAGATATGACCAGAAGGCACTGGAGGATGTCCAAGTGTCATAGGGACCACCATTCATGGGTAGTTCTGAGATAGTTGGTCATACACATACACATGGGGATTCCAGAGCCAGGGGTAGTTATGAGGACACATCCATTTGGGTTCCAGGATTGGATGACATCCATGTAGAGGTTGACCCAACAGTACACCTTGGATACATGATGATGCAGGAGGATACATGAGCTTGCATGACTATACAGGGGCATATGATGATGAGAGATAGTTCACAAGAGCATGTGGAGGTGTACAATGGGATTCATGGGGACGCATTGGATTGCAGGGAAGAGACATACTTAGTGGAGCATTGAGATTCCTGTCCCTTTCAACAGTATATAGATCTGGGAGATCACCTTAACAGTAGCAGTAGTCATATGAGTGATGCTGGAGGGAGAGTGATTGACTAGTAGTTTGTGGAGTTACCTACTGTTGTACTCGATGGTTGGAGTTTAGTGATGAGTACAGGCGATTATTCACCATGGGTGCCAGTGGATGAGCTTTTGGTCAAGTCCTTGGGATTGACCAAAGCATATGATACTTCCCAGTCCTACAGACAGTTGCAATTATTTCTGTTAGCCTTTCCAGATACTTTCATTATTGGCAGCAACATAGGGGGAGATAAACAATGGCAGGGGACATGGAGAGTTGGTAGGTAGAGACCACCTGACAGGAGTGACTTCATTACATACAACAGGATAGGGGAGGATCACCAGAGACAGACAAATGAGGCCTTGGGCGTGATGGAGAGTATCTTTGACCGTGGGACAGAGGACATCTCAGAGGTTGATACAGGTTCAGATTCTCATTGGGATGATGATGGGGGGGCAGTAGATTGGCCTAGAGGGCTTCTGACAGTTATCAGTATGGCACAACATCAGTTAGTGGGGATTGGAAGTGGTGAACTTCCAAATTTTCCATGGGATCCGGGAATCCATTTGGTCGGTAGTTTGCTTCATCTTATGATGGTCAAGATTGCGCCAACGAGCAACATACTTCACTCTTGGATTGTTTTGAGAGGGCTTGCTGGGATTTATTCTATATGGCGAGACAAGTTTTCCCTGTCGATACTCGCGATTGAGTATGGCGATGGATTTGCAAACTTTGGTTCTACAGGGATACCTTTACAAGTTAGGCTTCTTGATAGCAGGCCCAATCCTTACAGGTATTTTAGCATGAGGATCCAGGAGTGGGGGATCCAGTATGTGTACATTGGGCAGACAATCATTATCAGAGTGCTGCAGCGTCAGCGTGATGGTCCCTTTCAGATATTAGCATGGGACCCTAGGATTACAGGGCGGGGCATGTCCTTGCAGGGGAAAATCATTTTGATTTTCCATTGAGCTTTAGTTTTGAGGGGAGCATGTCACTTGTGGGTGATTCGCTGAGGTCTTGTAGCACCTCAGTGTGGGGGCAACACATTCAGTCGGAGGAGGCCATGATGGGCTTGGTATGGTCATGGAGGTCAGACTCATTTCTGGTGGAGGTTGAGTGTTATTTTCAGGAGACTCTTGGTGTTGAGATCTTACAGGACTATACTGTGCGGGGCACTGTAGTTTAGATCTTGATTTGGGATCCAAGGATTGGTGTGCTTGGTAGTCCAGAGTTTGATGGAGTGGAGATCCGAGTGGAGCGACTGATTGAGGAGTTGATCGAGGATCTATTGCACATGATCATTCTACTCATCGGGAGCATTTGGGTGTCATGCCTGATGAGCACTTGGAGGGGCCATGACTTGAGGGGAGCGTACTACATGTCCCACAGGTGGATATGGGACCCTAGGCTCATATACAAATTGATTCAGTTATTGCTTGAGGACAAAGGATATTCTAGCAGGGAGGATTGTAATGTCCCCATTTTTGGATTTTTTATATTACAGTGGGATGCCTGCCAGAGTAGCCAGATGGGGGTAATAGTGAGTTCGGGAGATATTGAGGGGTTTTATTGGGCCCGACTTGCATCATTCATCATATTTCATCATCAGGATCCATTCCGCACAGTTTGTCTTTGGTTTCGTTGCATTCCGACGAATTTCGTAATTTTGAGTTATTATGGAGCATATTTTAATTAAATTCACTAAGGAGGTCATTTTGGGCATAATACTTGGAGAAACCTCTTAGTGTAATAGCTCATCGGAACCGAGAGGAAGAGAACTACATGATGATATGATGAGAAATGACTTTCAGTGGCCGGAGAAGCCATAAGGATGAATAAATCACTTTTTAGAGGTAAAAAGGTTAATTAATTAATAAAGTGATTTAATTAAGGAATAATAAAAATAAAGTAAAAGTCACTTGGAGACAAAAGATGAATAGGGGGATAAAAGAGAGATAGGGGCCTCTATTCTCTCATTATGTTGATTATCATTTTGATGTTTGGCTTCTTGCTAGAAAGCCCATGATACTTGGGGGTTTTGAGGGTTTTGACTGAATAAACCCTAGAGATCAGCTCGGTGGTGAAAGATTCCACCTTTCTTGATCCAAGCTTGGCCAAGGAGGTGAAAGATTCCTCCCTCACCATTCTAGCTCAGGTTCTATTCAGTTTGGAGTTACTTCAGCCATCAGTATGGCAAGGGGGCGCACTAGTGGAGGATTTCTGCAGGTTGGGGCGCACTTGTTGAGAAGAACAGGTTTGATCTGCTTAGAGGTGGCTAGATATTCAGTAGATCTCATTCAAGGGTTGTTTGCCATCACCCCAGTGCCTATTTGCATCAACATTTGAGGGTATACTTTAGTCCATTCTTTCTATCATTCAGGAGGGCAAGTTTCTTGAGGAGGGCACACTGTCCATTGGAGATCTTGTGTTCTGGACGGGAAGATCTTTCCCAACAGCCTGGAGCTTTGGCATAGGGGCTTCCCATTCCCCGATATACTTTTTGGTAGTGGGTTTCAGTGGATTAGAGGCCATATCCTTGGAGGCCGAATTCTTGGCTTGTTATAGCTAGTGAGTGTGCACTTTGCAGAGAGAAGACACCAACAACAGCCAGATTTCAGATTGGATCTCAGATATCTCTTGTATTCAGCTTGGAGGACTCTCAGTAGATCATATCTTCTTCATTCCATATTGGATCTCAGATATCTCTTGTATTCAACTTGGAGGACTCTCAATAGATCATATCTTCTTCATTCCATCCTATTTTGGAGGCACTATCAGCCACATGCATCATTCTTCTATGTATATTCCAGATCTGCTCCATTTTGTATGAGGACAACGATTATCATAAATAAAACTCAGATCTGAGGTATTTGTGGGTATTTCTTATGTTACTTCTATTGCATCTTATTGAGTACAGTCATTACTATATTGCTATCATTTACTTGCTGCAAACACAATCAAAACCATAACAATAAACCCTAGCGCAACTCAAGAAGACTAAAATCAACAAAGTGTTTGAAAAAATGCCACAACCAGAAACCTTAAAACTTCCAAGAAAATTTGTTTGGGAACATTACAGGGCGACCCTTCAGAGACAGATCTCAGTCGATTCTGATGAGTATTGCCACCAGGGCGAACTTTCCAGTCATTCCCGGCAGTTGTGCAACGTATTTTTGAGTACATGCAGCTCATTCTTCCATGCATGCAATGGATTGACCCAACAGATCTCAGATCCATCCATCTACATTCATTATCGGTATTTATTAGTATTGTTCTTTGTATTCCAGCAAAATCTCCATATATAAAGATCTAGTTGAAGAGTTTTGCTTGAGTTTTCCGCATTTTATCTTATATTGTCTATCATTTTGCTTAATAAAATCATTGAGTTGGTTATGGTTCCACATATATTTGCATGCACTGTAACCTCCATAAACCTTTGAAACTCAATCAGAAACCCCCAACGTATTAGATCTATAGTCGAAACCCTAGTTATTAGCAGTTTATATCCAGATCCGAGATCAGGAATATTTCAAGGAAACCGAGATGGTTTCAGGAGACCCTGAAGGAGGCCAAGGAGTATGTTGGAGAGCCTTAGAGATTGATGAGAGAGAGCAGCGTGCCAGAGAGGTTTGGGTCCCAATTGGTTATGGTGATGAGTAGATCAGATTTAGAGGCCACTTTTGATGAGCAGGTTGCAGTCTTACTCATCGAGTCCTTGCCAAGTGTTGATGTTTTGGTAGCTGTGGGAGGTACTTTCCCTCCTAGATGAACTTTCTTAGACGAGAAGAAGATTCTGGAAGCAAGAGAACCATTGAACATATGTGGAAATACCCCAAAAGAGAAGTCGGTCCACAAGGAAAAGATTAAAGTGAAAATAGAAGCCTCCAGATAAGAAGTCGGCCCACAGGAATTAATAAAGTGGAAAATGAATTATTCCAAATGAGAAGTTAGCCCCAATATTCCAGATAAGAAGTTGGCCCCAATACTTTGAGAGACTAGTATAAATATAGTGACGCTTTGCTCATTTGTACACACTCTTTCTCGCAGTTGCAACTACATTAGAAGGCACAGGTTTGAGGCTAGGAAGACGTAGCTATTGCAGCATCTTGGATCTTGGTTATTCTTTGTGGTTACTCTCTCTCTCTTGTGCGCTACCCTTGGTAGAGGTGCGCTCCTCTTGTTGTTAAGTACCTATACTAGATATGCAAATATACTTCAGAAATAACCAAAAATAAACCATAAACCATTCACGATAACAATGAACACAAGAAATATCCAAAACCCTTGAGGTAGGGTAACACCATATATTAATCCTTATGGAAGGATAAAACACCTCAAACAATCCTTGCTTGTACAATCACAATATTCTTCACTATGCTTCATTACATTGCTTACACTTCTTTATATAACTCTCTCTATCTCCTAGGAACCTTCTAGAGAGCCTTCTCACATTTATTACATCCAACTACCATAGTGGACATTTATTAATATAGTGGACCTAGTCCACCTTACATTGAATGACCACATTCTCATATATTAAATGACTTCCACTAATAATACATAACCACATTCCCATTGGGTACCTCCCTAGGTACCCCATATTACCTCCGTAGGTATACTACATTCCATCCCCCTTCACATGTTTCGTCCTCGAAACATGAGAAGAAACCATACAATATGACCGACTAAGCAATGTAGCCAACTGGTACCAAGTACGACCTTCCATCCATCCTAATGGAAGACGAAAATGATGTCCAACTGTTGCCTTGCCACCCTGATTTTGCTCTGCATCATGTTGGGGTTGCCATGGGATTGTTTTTGTCGCCTGAGCTCTTCTTGTAGTGCTGGTAGTCCTCCATGCACCTCTTGATCGGTTTCTTATCTGGTGCCCTGCTGGTGCATAAATGTGTTGATGCACACGCCTTTGCCTCGATGACTGTTGTGTCTCTATATGATGTGGATGGCGATATACAACAACTGTAGGAATTTGTTCTTTTTTCTTCAAATCTGCAACACTTTGTGCCTTTTTGTCAATGACCTCCTTAGCTTCCTGATTATGTCCTACTTGTAGTTTTGCTTCATCTCTTTCTGTAGACTCTACCTCTGATTCAACTTCAGACTCGGTAATAAATTCTTTGCTAGCTTCCATTGGCCCATATTTCTTACTAAGAGACACATCCTGCAATGTGATTTTCTTTTTCTTGTACCACAACTTCAAAAACTTCGTTTGCATATTAATATTAATGGTACCCATTGATTCTATCCAAGGATATCCCAAAACAATATCCACTTCATCCATATCTATAGCATAAAAATCTGAATGCAACACATATCCATGGTAATCTTCAAATCTTTAAAGATTTGAACATTTTCACCCTCAACTTGTGTGCTTTGAATATTCTTTACTGGAACTTGCAATCTATTAACCACCTGAACATTGATAAAATTATGCATGCAACTAGGGTTAGTAGAAACAATGATATTTTCTTTATGAATACAACCATGAACCTGTAATATAGATTTGTCACATGAAAATAAACTCTTGGTTCTCTCTATATCCTTATTTTTTCCATGAGACCACTTGTCTAACAATATTTTTTTCAAATTTTCCATTGGAGAGTGTCATCATCTCCTTATAATCAAGCGATTTCCACCAAATGGCAGCATCACCTTGCAATTGGAGATATACCCAATGGGGACAATTCTCTTCCCATGCTGACTTTCTTTTTTTAATGAATGCTTCAATACTAGGGCCATCACATTTCCCTGTAAAATACATCTTGCTATGAAAAACCTCAAAAAATAGAACAATAAGTTACGGCAGAAAATGACTTTACTTCCCGAACTCCGTTTCGACTAATTTTTTTTTTGAAATTGGGTATTTTTCCAAGAGGAATTCAAATACCCATTTTTTTTTCCCAAATTCAGCTCGTAAATCTTTAGATTTGAACCTGAAGTGTGCCGCCCTCTTTTTCTTCCTTAGAAAAAATTCTGCAAAAAGAGAAAAAAAAATCTTCTCTTTTTTGGCCAAGGAAAGTGCTCTGATACCAATTGTTAAGAACCAAAGACTGAATACAAAAGCACCACAACAGATATACAAGAACAATATGCAAAATCTCCTTTATTATTATCAAACCCTTGAGGTAGGGCAACACCGTACAATGGATCCTATTATGGAAGGGATCCTCTCCTGTTCACTTGTCTCTTCGAGGGGGCATCCTCCTATTGAGCTACCGCTTCAAATACAATACTTCTTTTCATATCCCATTATATTGCTTGAACCCCATTATATAGTGCTACCATCATCTAAGAACATTTTAGAGGAGGAATCTTCTAGAAGTAGAACCTTCTAAGAAGTCTTCTTACATTTATTATATCTAATTACCCATTTATTATATCTAACTACCATAGTGGGCCTTATTTAATAATATAGTGGACCTAGTCCACCTTACATTGAATGGCGTCCACTATTATCACTATGGGCCATTTGGGCCTCCCCACTACCTCTCTAGCTACCTTACATTCCATTCCCCTTATGAAAGCGTTGTCCTCAACGCTTGATGTACAACCATATACCAGGGTCCCATGGATAAGTGTGGACCATACTGTTGAAGTAGACTAGATAACCAGGGTCCCATTGAGAAATGGAAGCCACCATGCCGAAGTAGTCCAACTGCCATTGTAAACCAGGGTCCCATGTTCAAGTGCTCATGTGAACTCCACACGGAAGATATTGACACCCAATAACCAACTGAAAATGATGCTCCCAATACTGACACCTATCATGTGGATCCAAATAAGAATATCCAGCCACATAGTGGGAAATGGTCAACACTGAATCTGGAAGGAACAATACCATTGTAGAATATGCAGGCTGGATGCTGGTAATCATAACTAGCTCTTGATGTGGGACATTGATGTTCTCTATAGGAGGAGTAGAGTCATCAAATAAAATATGGAAGTGGTTGTCATCCCAGAAATGACAACTATCCATATACCAATCATCACAATCAACCTCAAAATCATACCAAACATATATTTCTTGATTATATTCATCTCTGAGGTCCGCCATAAGAAATCTCTCCTGCATTCTATCCAATGAATCTTGAATACTACGAAAACTATCATAGAGGCTGTCTATGAGGCCATCCAATCTGTCATTCAATGTGTCAAACAATTGGGCTTTGAATGCTTTAGTAATCTGTAGAATTTTTTTGAGGGTTTGAGAAGAAATAGCCTTCTGAGCACCCTATGAAAATTTATGAACTTTGCAGTCCCGCCACCATCACGAAGAAACCCAATAAATCACTGCAGAAAATCGCGGCGTTTTCCGGAAAAAACTGCTGAATTTAAAATGCTTATAACTTCACTTCCCGAACTCTGTTTCGATTGATTTATTTTTTGAAATTGGGTGAAATTGTGAGAGGAACTCAGATCTGTAATTTGTTTGGGCAAATTCGGCCTCCAGCTACTACAGAAATAAAAAAAAATCTCGTCGCCGTCCGTGGAAAAAACACTTAAAAATTGCAGATTTTAAAACTTCAATATCTTGATTTCCCGGACTCCGTTTCAGACGTTTTTTTTTTCAACTTGGGTGTTTTTTTGAGAGGAACTCAGATCTACAACCTGTTTCTGCAATTTTTTCACAGAAATATACCAAAAATTTCTGGATTGTCACCGGAGAAAAAAAATCTACAAAAATAAAAAATATTTGCCCACAATGTCTGCCAAGGAAAGTGCTCTGATACCAATTGTTAAGAACCAAAGACTGAATACAAAAGCACCACAACAGATATACAAGAACAATATGCAAAATCTCCTTTATTATTATCAAACCCTTGAGGTAGGGCAACACCGTACAATGGATCCTATTATGGAAGGGATCCTCTCCTGTTCACTTGCCTCTTCGAGGGGACATCCTCCTATTGAGCTACCGCTCCAAATACAATACTTCTTTTCATATCCCATTACATTGCTTGAACCCCATTATATAGTGCTACCATCACCTAAGAACATTCTAAAGGAGGAATCTTCTAGAAGTAGAACCTTCTAAGAAGTCCTCTTACATTTATTATATCTAATTACTCATTTATTATATCTAACTACCATAGTGGGCCTTATTTAATAAT
>ML808483.1:139846-153321 GCA_009831015.1 Picea engelmannii | reverse complement strand
AGGCTGCGGTCTTATAGAAAACGGTCGTGTGGACTAAAGTCTTAGCCAGGTGGGGCTAAGGTAATAAAGGAGCGCATTGGGGATCGGGGATCGGTGATCCAAGTTGTTTGAACATCACGGGTGTCAAAATCCCGATAGAAGGAAACCCGATAACAAGGAAAGGCCAGTGTTGATTTAGGAGAAAGGGAGACCCAGTGGTTAGTTACTGTGGGTGGAAAATTTCCGATAGGGAAATAGAAGAACATTTCCGTTCTTCGGGCCGAGGAAGGAGGAAAGATCCTGTGAGCGGACGTGCCTAGCGGGCGCGCCTGCATCAAGTGGTATCAGAGCACAAGAATGAGTCTTTGCTTTCTATAGCAGAGAAGGGAAGAAGAATTTCACCATGCCGCCAAGGAGAAGGGATAGACGATCACCCGATCCAGAGGAGGAAAGAGAATTGTCTAGAGAAAGAGGTAGGCAAGTGCAGAATCCTAACATGGAGAGAGAAATGCGTAATCTTCGTGCCAGAATGGAGGACATGGAGACATCACAAAGGCGCAAAGCTGATGCGGGAGATATCGGTGAGTCCGAAAATGAAGATGATGCTGGACATGGAGAAGAAGAAATCCCAGTGGAAGATGCAGCAACTGAACGCTTACTTAAAGCTGTTGCAAGAATAGGTGCAAGGGTGAAAATGGACGTTCCAGTTTATGAGGGAAATCTGGATGTAGAAGATCTTCTAGATTGGATTAGAGCTCTAGACACTTACTTCGAATATGAAGATATCGAAGAGGACAAGAAGATCAGGCATGCCGTCACGAGATTAAAAGGACATGCAACCTTGTGGTGGGATGAACTGCAAGCTGACAGGCGTTGCCAAGGCAAGCAGAAAATTAAGAGCTGGGACAGGATGATTGCAAAAATGAAGGCAAAATTCATTCCCAGAGACTACCAAATTTCTCTGTTCAGGAGGATGCAGAACCTGAGACAGAAGCTGATGACAGTGAAGGAATATACTGAGGAATTTTACAGGTTGAATATCAGGGCAGGTCATCACGAGAGCGATGATGAGAAAGTTGCCAGGTATATGAATGGCCTGAGATATGAGATTCAGGATGAACTAAGCATGGCAACCATCCGAACGGTGGAGGATGCTTATCAAATGGCTTTGAAAGCTGAGGAGAAGCTAAGCCGTAAGCAAGGTCAAAGAGGCCGAGGCAGAAGTCAGCCTAGAGGCAAATTGGTTGCCCAAGATAAATACCAGAAGCCCAAGGACGACTGGAAGAAACCTCGGACTCGTACTGAGATAGGTGGAATTTCACAGCAAGGACGATATGCTGAGCAAAGAGAACAGCATACTGAGCAGAGAGGAGGATATGCTGATAATAATAGGTTTCCTCGTACCAGAGGTAGAGGAAGAGGAAGAGGTGGAGTAATTACATGCTTCACATGTGGAAAGAATGGGCACGGGTCGTTCAAGTGTCCAGAGAAAAAGAAAGAAACTGGAGAGACTCACATCGCCGAGGCACAGAGGCGAGATGTTGAGGCAGAATACGCTGAAGGCGGAAGATCGTTGGTGATGCGGAAAGTCCTTTTGACGCCAGAGAAGGAGATGGAGAATTCAGTGCAGAGGAACAGTCTTTTTAGGACTGCTTGCAAGACCAAGGATAGAGTATGCAAGGTTATCGTGGACAGCGGTAGCACCGATAATCTTGTTTCAACCGAGATGGTAGAGAAACTGGAGCTGGAGACAACTGATCACCCGAGTCCATACAAAGTTTCGTGGCTACAAAAAGGACATCAGGTAAATGTCACTAAACGGTGTTTAGTTGACATCAAGATAGGAGGATATAATGATAAAATTTTATGTGATGTTATCCCTATGGATGTTTGTCATCTATTGCTGGGTAGGCCATGGCAATATGATAGAAATGTGATTCATGATGGGAGGATGAACACATACACCCTGGAGAAAAATGGGAGAACCCATATGTTGCATCCAATTGAGGATAAGGAGGTGAAGCCGGAAGCAAGCAACACAGTACTTCTCATGAGTGGGAAGGAGCTTCTTACGGAGGTTAAGAAGAAAGAAGGTCCACAATTCTTTGTGGTCAAAAAACCGAGAATTGTTCTGACTAGCACAAGAGTGGATGATTTGCCAGAAGAAGTCCGGGGACTGCTGGAAGAGTTCGCTGATATCGTAGTGGACGAACTACCTCGTTCGTTACCACCGATCAGGAGTGTGAGTCATCATATAGATCTCATACCAGGAGCCAGTTTGCCAAACAAAGCCGCGTACAGATTGACGCCACAAGAGAATGCAGAGGTCAAGAGGCAAGTCCAGGATTTGATGGACAAAGGTTTGGTCAGGGAAAGCTTGAGTCCATGTGCTGTTCCGACAGTACTCAGTCCGAAGAAAGACGGAGGCTGGAGGATGTGCACTGATTCAAGGGCGATTAACAAGATAACCATCAGGTACAGATTCCCATTGCCAAGAATGGATGATCTGATGGATTGCTTAAGTGGAGCAATTTTTTTTTCAAAGATTGATTTGAAGAGTCGATATCACCAGATCCGTATGAGAGAAGGTGATGAATGGAAAACATCATTCAAGACAAACGAAGGTTTGTATGAATGGCTTGTTATGCCGTTTGGCTTAACAAATGCGCCAAGTACCTTTATGAGGTTGATGAATGAAGTCCTGAAGGATTTCATCGGGAAATTTGTCATCGTATATCTGGATGATATACTGATTTTCAGTAAAACAGAGGCTGAACATCTGAAGCATTTAGCCATTGTGATGAAGAGGTTACAGCAAGAGAAGCTGTTGATAAACATGAAGAAATCCTCATTCATGAAGACGGGACTCATTTATTTGGGATTTGTTATTTCGGCGAATGAGTTGAGGATGGATCCAGATAAGGTGGAAGTAATTAAAAATTGGCCATCACCAAGGAACATATTTGAGGTGAGAAGCTTTCACGGTTTGGCTAGTTTCTACCGGAAGTTCATTAGGAATTTTAGTGGAATTAGCGCAGCAATGATGGATACGGTGAAGAAAAGACATAAATCTTTTTATTGGACTGAAGAGGCTGAGAGGAGTTTCAATTTATTGAAACGGAAGATCACGGAACAACCAGTTTTGGTGTTGCCAGATTTCCAAAAGACGTTTCAAGTGAAATGTGATGCAAGCGGGTTTGCAATAGGAGCGGTCTTAAGTCAGGAGGACAGACCGATTGCATATTTCAGCGAAAAGCTGAATGAGGCAAAAGAAAAATACTCCACGTATGATAAGGAATTCTATGCCATCATACAGGCATTGAAGAAATGGAGGCACTATTTGATTCCAAAGGAATTTGTTTTATATAGTGATAACCATGCATTACAATTTGTGACTCAACAGGAGAAACTTAATCAGAGGCATGTTAAGTGGGTGGAATACATGCAGAATTTCACTTTTGTGATAAAACATATTTCTGGTACTGCTAACAAAGTTGCTGATGCTTTGAGCAGGAAGTGTTTGCTGTTGCAGGAGTTCAAAGTCCAGACGTTAGGTTTTGATGATCTCAGAGACATGTACGAAGATGATCCAGACTTTAAAGAAGCGTATGAAGCGGTCGAGAATCCAGTTCTCAGAGATAGCAGCAAATGGGCCGAGTACATGATCCAGGAGGAATTGCTGTTTAGGGCCAATCAGCTGTGTATTCCGAATTGCTCCATGAGGGAAAATCTGCTGAAGGAGAAACACTGTGGAGGATTGGCCGGACACTTCGGTCATGATAAAACATTTGCAAAGCTGAGTGAATCATACTTTTGGCCAGGGATGCGAGCAGAGGTCAAGAGATTCATGGACCGATGCAGAATTTGTTAGCATTCGAAGGGAAGAAAGCAGAATGCGGGTTTTTACCAACCATTGCCCATACCAGAAAGGCCGTGGGATGCGATAAGCATGGATTTTGTATTGGGGTTGCCGAGGACCCAAAGAGGTGTTGATTCAATCTTTGTGGTAGTGGATAGATTTTCCAAGATGGCACACTTCATCCCATGTCAGAAGATCAGTGATGCGACTCACATCGCAAATCTGTTCTTCAAAGAGGTCATTCGACTTCATGGGTTGCCGAAAAGTGTAGTTTCGGACAGAGACACGAAATTCATAGGGCATTTTTGGAGGACCTTATGGAAGAAGCTGGGGACTAATTTGATGTTTAGTTCAACTTATCATCCTCAGACGGATGGACAGACAGAAGTGGTCAAGAGAAGTCTGGGAAATTTGCTGAGAAGCTTGGTGACAGAGCACCACAACAGTTGGGACAACATATTGCTGTAGGCAGAGTTTGCATATAATGACTCAGTGAACAGGAACACATGCAAAAGTCCATTTCAGGTTGTTTATGGTATGCAGCCGAGAGGAGTTTCTGAATTGAGAGATTCAGAACAGATTGCGACTAACAGCGCTAGTGCAGAGGAATTCGCTGAGGCGATGAAAGAACTTCACGGCCAGGTGAAGGAGCGGTTGCAGAAATCAAGCCAGGAGTATAAGCGCAGAGCTGATCAACATCGGAGACAACTTCAGTTCGAAGTTGGTGATCTGGTTCTGGCACATTTGAGAAAAGAAAGGTTCCCGAGAGGAACATACAATAAACTAAAGATGAAGAAAATCGGGCCATGTAAGGTCTTAAAGAAATTGGGGGAAAATGCTTATGAAGTTGAGTTACCAGATGAGATCGGAATATCTCCGATATTCAATGTCTCAGATCTATACCCATACAAAGCTGAGGAAGCAGGAACGAGTGGTGAACAGCCAAAGGTTCAGTGGCAGAAGCAGATACCAGTTGCAGAGATGCCACAGATGGAGCAGGTACTGGATAAACGAGTGGGTAAGAAAACCAGAAGGAAGGAATATTTTGAATATTTGGTCAAGTGGAAGGGCCATCCAGTTGAAGATGCTAGCTGGGAGACTGATGCAGAAATTCTGAAGCATGGACAGACCGTGCAGGAGCTCATGGACAGGAGCCCATGAAAGTTTTCAAGTGAGGGAGTATGATGCAGGAGCATCCCTCACGTCAAGCGAGACAGCGCGGAAAAACAGAAGACAACTGGAAGGCGTCCAGCACAAATTTTTGAATTTTCCCTTGAAGTTGATGCGCCAAATATAAATGAGATCATTTATTGAAGGCGCCTTGGTATATTGTAATCAGACCTCGAGCCATACACTCTCGTCTGAAGTAGACGGAGGCATTTATAGTAGTTAATGCAGGTAGATAGGATTTTAATTCTAGATTAGACAGTTTTAGAAGGAAAGAGGGAAACCGGATATAGACACCCTCATTGTGCATTGT
Source organism: Picea engelmannii (assembly GCA_009831015.1). Classification (NCBI taxonomy): domain Eukaryota; kingdom Viridiplantae; phylum Streptophyta; class Pinopsida; order Pinales; family Pinaceae; genus Picea; species Picea engelmannii. The sequence continues at coordinate 148,003 of ML808483.1, read as the reverse complement.
AACATTATTCAGACATAGTTGAAGCAGGAAGAATATAGTAGAGAAGCAGAGAACTGTAAAAGAACACCCATGTACAGATCTTGAATTAATAGAAGAAATTGATTAAGACTCATGGCTTTTGTGTTATTCTCTGTGTATGTATGTTAAATGATATGTTCATGAGTAGTTACTTCCTGTTATGCATTTGCTGTTATGTTGTGTATATGATTTCATGTGTCGAGAGTGAAGCCTGAAAGGGAGTAGAAGAATGAGTTTCAATTGTTTCTCTATCTAAGCAAGGATTCCTGCAAGGAGTGCAGTTGAAGTCGTCCGCAAGGAGTGCGTTGACAGAAGGCACAAATAGTTTAACTTTTGTTCTCATTCACCCAGAAGTGAATTTGGGTTACAGGAGCCGTGCAAGGAGCGCGCAGGCTAAGGAGAGTCTCAGACGTGAAACTGAGTGAAGTATTGAAGGACTGCTGCTGCAGGTGTGCGCAGAGTCAAGAGAACTCAACACTGGAAGTGTTCGAAAACTGCCGCAAGGAGTGCGTGCAAGGACCTTCTTGGGGGTTGAAAGTGTGAGAGAGCTCAGGAGGGATAAGGCTTTCGAGTTCGTCGAGAAGAAGCCCAGAGAGTTTGTGCTGGGGAGTGTTTGAACAGGTGTTGCACAGTTGCACCGCCGGTGGACAAATTTCACGGAGGAATACTTGGTCATTCTCAAGGAATTGACAAGAGAAGGAATCAACGGTTGGGATCTTGTGGAGAGGATTGTGAAATCCCGACGATCGTTGGATTTGCCAAAGGAGCGAGGGGTTTACGGTCGCGTTCGGAGTTCAAACTCTAAGGGTCGTGAGCCGTTGGATTGTGGATCAGTTACTGTCAGCCGTCTGTTTTGATAGTAGCTGCACGAGAGTACCATCGGGATTCGAAGGATCGGTGGTCCTGTGGTTGAATGGTTTTCGACATTTGAAGTCCCGAAACCCCAACGAGTTCAGAGCCGTCCATCTGTTGGGACAGGTGGTAGAGATCGAGGGTTCATCGACATTCCGGAGTTTCAGAAGTCAAGAGACTCAAGACCTTTCAAGTCTCGAAATCCCAGGGAAATCGAGATCGTCCATCTTGGGAGGACACGTGGAAGAAATCGACGCCATCGGGAAAGGTCCTGACAAGGAGGTCGCCCATCGGTGTTTGGGTCATTGGGATATCGGGGATCCCAGCAACAAAGCGTTTACGCATTTTGGAATCGCGAACCGCGAAACCCCGACGAGGAAGAAGGTGTCACCGTAGGGCCAGCTGTCAGTAGAACGGCGAATCGGGAATCCCGTGGGCAAGTGTTTTGTAGCAATTTAAACCCCGTAGCCCCGACGGGGATAAGACTGCGGTCACGGGTTAACGGTCCTATGGGCCAAAGCTTATAGCCTAGAGGGCTAACGGGAATCTGAGCGCATCGGGATTTCGAAGTCAGAAACCCCGACAAGAAGAAATATAAGGCTGCGGTCTTATAGAAAACGGTCGTGTGGACTAAAGTCTTAGCCAGGTGGGGCTAAGGTAATAAAGGAGCGCATCGGGGATCGGGGATCGGTGATCCAAGTTGTTTGAACATCACGGGTGTCAAAATCTCGATAGAAGGAAAACCGATAACAAGGAAAGGCCAGCGTTGATTTAGGAGAAAGGGAGACCCAGTGGTTAGTTACTGTGGGTGGAAAATTTCCGATAGGGAAATAGAAGAACATTTCCGTTCTTTGGGCCGAGGAAGGAGGAAAGATCCTGTGAGCGGACGTGCCTAGCAAGCGCGCCTGCATCAAGTTGTGTGCTACTAGTTGATTGCTGCATAATCATAGAGATTGTTGGACTGCATGGTGGTAGCTTGTGTAGCTACCGGTTGATTGTAGGATAGAGACCTTATGTCTTTGGACAATAGTTGTGTGCTACTACGGTGGATGTGTTCCACTGGCAGTGATTGTGTATTACTGGACAATAGCTGTGTGCTACTACGGTGGATGTGTTTCACTGGCGATGGTTGTGTACCACTGGGCAGTAGTTGTGTACTACTATGGTTTGTAAGCAAATTGGATGGCATTGTAGTAGCTGTGCGTTACTAGCTGATTGCCATGGAGACTACTTGACCGCTTGGAAGTAGCTGTGTGCTATAGTTTGATTGCAGCATAGTGTTTGGAGACTGTGACAGACGATTTGAGCTATCGATGGCATGGTAGTAGTTGTGTGCTACTAGCTGATTGCAGAGTAGTCAATAGACTACCAGATGAAGACATCGTGAAAGATACCTCCCTAACTAAGAGGGAGTGTTGATGTTTTGGTAGCTGCAGGAGGTACTTTCCCTCCTAGACGACCTTTCTTAGACGAGAAGAAGATTCCGGAAGCAAGAGAACCATTGAACATATGTGGAAATACCCTAGAAGAGAAGTCGGCCCACAAAGTAAAGATTAAAGTGAAAATAGAAGCCTCCAGATAAGAAGTCGACCCACATGAATTAATAAAGTGGAAAATGAATTATTCCAGATGAGAAGTCGGCTCCAGTATTCCAGATGAGAAGTCGGCTCCAGTATTCCAGATAAGAAGCTATGTTGTACACACACTCTCTCGCAGTTGCAACTACATAAGGCGCAGGTCTGAGGCTAGGAAGACGCAACTACTGCGACATCTTGGATCTTGGTTATTCTTTGTGGTTACTCTCTCTCTCTCTCTCTTTCTCTCTCTCTCTTGTGCGCTACCCTTGGTAGAGTTGCGCTCCTCTTGTATAGTGCTACTGCTGTAGCTGGGGTGGTATTTCTGGTTGTACTTTGAACTAACCGTTGTGCTAGGGTTTATCTGTTGGTTCATGATTGGACTTGCTTTGTGAACAAAATCTATCGAAGAAAGGTTGTTGGGCTTTTCCCACGATAAACCTCTGGTGTTCTTTTGTCTCTTGTTTTTGCGCTATTGCTCAGTACATGTTATATAAGTTAATGTTAAAGAAGTAAAGAACATTGGTAACTCTACTGCTTTGTAAATAAAGAAAATCTAACACCAAGGGGCAAGGATGTCCACTTCAGGGACAAGTTTGGAGGGGCGAGTGACACTTTCCTTGGTAAGAGGGAGTGTTGAGATTTAGGTACCTTGGAAAGTGGTCTCGTGTTTCTGAGTCTCTAAACACAAAGGGGGGGAATTTTGACCCTCTTACTTGTACTTTATGTTATAATTTCAGTTTGACTTTATTCACTTAAGTCTAAAGTGACTTTATTCACTTAAGTCATAAAGTGACATTAATTCACTTAAGTGTGAATTAATGAACATAAAGTGAACTATGGAAACTTAAGTGAATCATGAGATCTAATCTCATCCATTCATTTTGGAGAAAGGCTTAGATCTAATTTGTGCCCTTGGTTTTCTAGGTTAGCCTTGAGATTAGGCTAAAGGAGGCAAAGGAGGGAAAATGATGCTTATTGTTCACTTGTTCGCTTGAGAGAGTTGAGCGATGAGAAGAGAAGTGAGGAAGAGAAGAGAACCTTGGAGAGGAGAGGGCGCACCATTGTGAGAGGGGGTGCACTTGTTTAGTGAGGGTGCACATGCTTGGAGGCATACTTATGTATGAGGGTGCACAAGTATACAAGCAAGGCCGAGATTAGGGAGAGGGCGCACAAGGTTGTGGGCGCATTCTTAGAGAAGAGTGGGCGCATACTTCAAGGCTTTAATTATCCAGGAGAAAGGGCACAGGTTTTAGATCTAGTAGACAAAGGAAGAAGGGGGGTCAAGCTTCATTCTAGCAGGCACAAAGAAAGAGGGAACTCCAAAGCATCTTGAGAAAGGTTGCTCTTGTATCAGGTTCCATTGTTTCATTTCTTTGTTGTAGCATTTGCTTGAAGATTCCACAATAAATCTATCTCTCTTACTGGTTTTCCCCATGGGGGATTATCCAGGGTCATGTTGACCGAAAACTTATGTGTTCATTTGTCATGGTTTGCTTCTTTAAATATCAACTATAGGTGTTAAAGATCCTAGAGGAGAGTTTTCTGTTTCAAGGTATTTGTATGTACTAATTATGGACAGCAAAACTTCCTATTGAAACCCATTCAGGAGAAGCTTCAAAGAGACATTAAATCACTTCCTAAGGGGCAGTTTTGAAGAGGGTAAAGTTCAGATTTGTTCGCTGTTTAGCGAGAAAACAATCCTAAAAACAGTGAGAAAACAGTTTGAAAGTACCTTGAACTTAGTGCCCAACAAGAGGTCACATGACAGGCCTGTTGGGCAGCCTATAGGAACCTCAAATTTCTTCAGGGTGGTGGTTGACCATAGAGTTGAGGCCTCATCGATCCGAAATTTAAAGAATCATATGAAGGTCCATTTGAAGGTCTTTGATTGCCACTTGTTGCCCTGATCCAATGGGACAACTTGGAATTAAGAAGTGCCCCACTTGAAGTTCTCGGATTGAGACAAAGTATGGATAGCTTGAGATCTATGCTTGAGCACTTCTCTCATGTAGAGAGCAAGGCATCACTAATATGGTTAGTGAAAGAAAGTAGATAGGGAGCCATCAGAGTCTTGGAATACATAGTAAAATCTCCCATGGATCTCATGGAAGATGGGGTATCAAAAAATGAAATGCTTCTTCATCTCTGGGTCTTGTAAGTGACGCAGTTGGCTAAACCTATCCGATTGTGGGATGTGGTGGTCGGTCTTGACTTTGAGTCTGTGAGATCCCACTCGAAACTCTCTGAGAGGGGCCTAGAGGGAATGCATTTGATGTTTGTGTGTATGCTGAGGTCAGATGATCATGGCATATCTCATCTCCAAGAAGTGCTCAGAATAGATCCCAAATTTGGGTTAAGAGTCAAGCCCCTAAGGTGGTGCGATCTAGGTGACCTGAATGTACTGTTTATAGATGTCCTCTCTAATTACTTGGTTGAGGTCTTGCTTGGACAACAGGAAGTGACTTGGCATGTCAAGGGAGTAATTGAAGGGGGGGAGAGGATCTGGAGTGATGGAAAAGCACTCGAGTAGCCAAGAAACTTCTAAGAACCAACAACAGAGCCGACCTGTAGGGCTGGCTGATGCAATGGTCTTGGACGAACAAAGTGCGAGGTAGCAATATCAAACCCTTCTGGAAGAAAATTCCCCAAAGGTCTAGATTTTGTGAAGGAGGTGGCCAGATGGTTGAGAGATGTGGTTCCATTTGAGAGGAAAAGCGAGATCATTCTAATTTCCTGATTGTTGAGAAATAGGGCTACTAGTGTTGATTAAAAGGGTTGCCACAGTAAGAAGGGCTTCTTTTGTCTGGAAAAAGGAAATTAAGCAGGATTTAAATTGAGAAGCTTTGACGCCCCCATGCTCCAACTTGAAGAAGATAGTTGATGTAGGAGCTTCAATAGGGACAAATGTTTTTGTCTTAAAGTTTAGTTTAAGGAGTATTTAAATAGGAACACTCTACTTTTAAAGGCATATTCTCTATATAAATTCTCTTTTCTTATAAAGTGTGAAAATTCAAAAAATGGGTTATATACAAGAAGAGTTTATTGACAAGTTGACTTTGTTCTATGTTCAATAAATTCCTAATGTGGTATGTACAAAGAACGTAAGAAGTGAAGGAGGTCGTGTCCATCAACTTCACATAAAAGTAAATGTTCTTTTGAGTCCACAACTTTGAGCTCACATGAGCTTACTTTATTTCAACTTTAAAGATGCACAGTATGAGGCAGATGGTTCTGTGACAAATATAAATAACGGTTAGTGGGTAAAGGCTTTGAACAAAAGGTGTTGTCTTTAAAGAAACTTTTACACTTGTAGCTCAGATCAATGCAATTAGATTGGCGTTATCCATGGCAGATAAATTTTAAATGGGATATTCACTGGTTGGTTATCAAAAGTGCCTTGGATGATATTTGGAAGAAGAAATGTATATGCAACAGTCCGAGGGCTTTGTGCAAAAAGGGAAGGAGCATCTTGTATGTAAGCTCAAAAAGACATCTTATATGTCTCAAGGTGGCTCCTAGAGCTCTATACAATAATTTATTATTAGTTCTGAGCCAATGGTTTTAGAAGCCCATCAAATCCAAACTTACATGACAAAATCAAAGGTATGGATAACATAATGATTGTAATCTATTATGTTGATGACCCCATCATTATAGGGAATAAGACAAGGATGACGGATTAGTTAATAGCCAAGCTGCATAAAGCCTTTGAAATGATAGATTTATGATTTCTTAGGAATGACGATATGGCACATAAAAGATATCCTTTTTATTTTGTAGACTAAGGACGCACATGAGGTACTAGTAACTTAACAGATTTAAGTTTTTAGCATGCCAGGAGATTGTAAACAGTAAATCTGCAAAAATTCCTATTGAAACAGTTCTGCTCAGGGAAGGTCCTAGTCTTACTTGAGCATGCATAATGAAGGAACCCTGAGCATGAAGCTATCAGCTCACAAAGAATCAAAGCCAATGGATGTAACATTCACAGGGCTGATTGGGAATCTCATCTAGTTTACCATTATCAGGCAAATTTAAGCTATGTTGTTGGCATTGTATCACAGTTTTTGACCTTCTCTGAAGCTTTTCATTGAGAGGAAGCAAAAATAATCTAAAAGTATCTAAAAGGAAGATGGCACTATGGCTTTGAGTAAATGCCCAATGATAACTTTAAGGTGTCTGAGTATGTAAGTTTCCACAGTTAGCCATAATGTTCGAAAGTTTTCTGGATAAACACTGTGTATGAAGTTTTGATTGGGCAGTGTGCATATATGAATATTTTTTACCAGAGGTTATTTCTTCAGCATGGGATCCTGTGTAGTTTCATGGGGCAGTAAAACACAACTAAACATAATATTTTTCTCCACCAAAGCAAAATGCAAAGAAAAAGTTAGTGCATCCTGGGAAACAATATGGTTCAGGAGGATTCTTTGTAATTTGTAACTAAACAAATTCAGGCTACGCTTTCGTTTGTGATAATCAAAATGTTATGCAACTGACATGGTGTTTCGTGCCAGCAGCAAGCACAAGGAGGTTCATCACCATTACAATAGAGAGCAAGTGCAGAACAAGGAGAATGAATTGATTTCTTGCTTGTCTCAAAATCAGCTATTAAATGTATTCAGTAAGGCATTAACCAAGGACAAAGTTGGATGGTTTAGGGAGATGCTTCAAATGAAAAAAAAATGGCTACTCCAGCAGATGTGGCCTCTACTGCTGCCAAAAATCAGCCTTTGTAAGCTGCCCTAGATGCCCTGAAATCCATCCTCAGCTGGAGGCACAAACCACTCAGCCAATCGCCCTCCTTCCTCAGCCTCAAGCCCACTCCTTTAGTTCACTTGCAATCATACAAATGAGTTATGTGTGTGTCCTCTCACCCTCAGCGTCCTTTTATCTCCCTAGCAACGACCTTCCTTGCTTTGAATTGTGTGCCAATTCAGCTTCCTAGGCCTCAAAGAGGTGCGCCCCCCTTGGCTGGACCCCACATCTGTTGATTTTTACTGCGTTTTCTCACCCTGCAATTTATCCCAATCCCGGTTTCAATCACTCCTTATCACTCCAAATGTTTAATGCCCATTCCCAATATTAATGAAATTTGTAGACATTAATATGCATTAAATATTAAAATGATATTTGACTGAAACACATGAAATAAATGATCTTTTTCAATGGCTGTCTTAAAACTCAGAAATTATAACAGCAAACACACATTTAATGACACAATGATATTTGGTCAAATGACCCTGGAAAAACCCCAGTGTGGGGAAAACCAGTGAGAGAGAGGAGTTCTTCTTATTTCTTCAATTTCTGAAATTACATATCAGCAAAAATAAAACCAGCAGAATGTACTTATCTCTTCCCTCGTTTTCCGTGCTTGAAATTTACAGGAAGAAACCCAACTCAGCCAACCTCGAAAACTGTGCACAGACAGTCGTACCATACGGACTGTTGAAAAACGTGCCCAGAAATATGCTGCTGCTGTACGGCAGCCGTACGGCTCAATAAATGCACCCTTCTGCCTTGAAAAACGAGCTGCTGTACGGCCTGTACAGAAAATTAATGGCTGCTGTACCTGTTGACCGCTCGTTTAGCACGGAGGTCAACTCATATATAATGAAGATTATCTATGTCGAAGACAGCAGGGTTCTACTGGGTGTTTTTAAACACCAGCACTTAAATTTTTGTAAACGGGATCTCCGCACCCCTGCGA
>ML808483.1:129325-139746 GCA_009831015.1 Picea engelmannii | reverse complement strand
AAGTGTTTTCTTTACTCAATGTTAGCACATGCATAATACATTAAAACACATAACACTACCTCTAGATCTTTGAACTTTAAAATGCTGATCTACACTTCTAAGCATGCATAAATTTGACATAGGTATTTTTGGTCAACATGACCCTCGATAAAACCCCCCCGGGGAAAACCAGTTTGGGATATATGTCTATATAATGATGATCAAAGCATGAGATACAACAAGTAATACAATACAAAGGAACTTGTATACATAGCAAGTTCCTCACGAGCCTTGCCACAAGATCCAGTGAGATATGCGCCCAAACTCAGGTGCGCCCTCTCCCTTTGTTGCTCTCTCCACTGAAATGAAGCGCCCTCCTTCCTCTTTGATCCAATGAAGAAATCCCTCCACAGGAAGATGTTCTCCTGTGCTGCCTCTCCACTGAACCTGTCAGAACTGACTTCCTCCAAGCGAAACTGCTACAGGGTAATGTGCACTCCACTCCTATGGTGCGCTCTCCTCCTAGCAGATGTGATCACCATCAAATAACTGAGGCCTAAGCATCCATGAGCCCTCCATGAACATGTGCGCCCAAGCTTTCCTCACCCTTTGCTTCTGTTGTCATCCTCTTGCCCTTCTCCAAGCTCCTTTGGTGAACATACAAGTGAATGAGCTCTCCTTTGCCCCTTGCGCCCTCCTTTAGGAAGCATAAGGAAACCTAAATGATGGATGGATGAGATCATCTCATCTCATCCCTAATCAATGGTTGAGATAATCACATATATCTCAACTCAAAACCCACTTCACTTAAGTTTCCATAGTTTCCACTTTATGTCTATTAATTCGCCCACTTTGTGAATTAATTGTCACTTTAGGCTAAAATGACCAAATTTCACTTTTGACTTAAATCTCCTAAGTCAAAGTGAAATTAGACACAAAGTACATAGTACAAGGGTAATAGTCTCTCCCTTTGTGCTTAGAGACTCATAAGCACATGGGGACCACTTTCCAAGGTACCCAAATCCCAACACTCCCTCTTACTGAGGAAAGTGCTCGTCAGCACCAATCTCGTCCCTGCAGAGGACATGGTTGCCTCCTGGCATATACTCGGTGAGTATGGTTGTACCATGATCACTGAAAGTGGACTCTGTCACAGATCTGCTCAATCTGTGTGATCTATAAATGGAACTGAATCTCCATCTATCTAAGATCACCTAGATCTCAGCATCACATCAAAGATCTCCACCTTGGTCTCCCACCAAGGATTTCCACCTACTCTTGGCATCTCACCAAGAGTCACTCTATTGGCATCTCACCAAGAGTCTCCCCCTCTTGGTGTCTCACCAAGAGTCATCAACTTGGCCTCTTGTCAGGTAACTTCCACCTAAAGTGGATCTAGAACCTGATCTGCCTGTCTTAGAATCTAAGTGAGGCTCAAGCCTTTGTGGTGCCTTACTGCTCCCCCTCATCAACCTTTGATGCTCTGAAGCTGTAGCACCAACTCTGTGTCTGCTCGACTGCTCTGAAACTGAAGCTATACTGGGTGGACCAGTCACCCACTTTGAAGATGTCAAGGGACACTGAGTCTCATCTCCCTCTGAATCACTGTTGTGAGTCAGTCGGTCCTCATCAACTCTGTCTCCCCATCTAAGGCTGGATGGTGTAATAGCAGAAAAGGTAGTCACGAATGCACACTCTCGCAAACTGATCACTGAACTCTCTCCTCTGTTGTCGCTGCTGACACATCCTGCTGCTTCTTCTTCTTCTTGGGACATTGTCCTTCATAGTGACCCATCTCTCCACAAGCAAAGCATCTCACCGTGCTCATGTCTCTCTTCTGCCCACTGCTGCTGCTGCTCTCTCCTCCCTGTGGTGGGGCCCCAAACTTGGGACCCTGCCGACCTCCACGACTGGTCTTCTTCTTGCCCTTTGTCCAAAGAGCAAGGTCGTCAACACTTGAAACTAACTGCTGTTGCTGCTGCTGTCCAGAAGTTTCGGCTGCAAGCCTAATCTCCTTCTGGACGAAGTCATCCCACATCCTCTCCCATGTAGGCATAACTTCCCTGGCAACAATGCCGTGTACGAATGGACCCCAAGGTTTGGTGAAACTATTCATAGCTGTCCTCACCAAAGAGTTAGGGTTCACCACCTCTCCGACGGCTCCAAGCTCGTCTCTGATCTGGGTGTATCTACCAAGGAATGAAGTAACCGACTCATCCTCGAGCATGCGAATGCTCCTCAGTCGATCATGAAGAACCAACTTACGGTTCTAATTAGATCTTTTGTACAACTTGCATAGAGATGCCCACAACTCGTATGCATGAGTCTTCCCAGTCAAGTGGGGAATAATATGATCTCTGATTGCATCACAAATGATCCTCTTTGCCTTGTTCCTTTTCCTGAACTCTGCCACCAAGACGGGAGCAGTGATAGGAATGACTGGAACAGCTGCCTCGACCATGTCCCATAGCTCGAGGTCCTCTAAGACAAAGACTATCCTCGCCTTCCAAGGCGACCAATTGCTAGCCTCGGCTAGCCTGTCCTCCACACACATCTGAGATACTGACATGTCTGTCACACTGCGCTCACTCTGATGCTCCAAATGCAAAGAAACACTGCCTCACTCCTGTCACCACAGGTGTGAAAAGAGGCGAGCAAAACCCCGACCTCACTCCTAGCAAGTAGGTGTGAAAAGAGGTCGTACTCTACAGCCTCACTCCTGTCCATGCAGGTCTGAAAAGAGGCTGTCCACAAGTGTCAACAATCAGCCCAACAAATCTGCCCACAACTGTCCACAAACACTGTCAACTAGCTGTCCAAAATCTGTCCTGAGCTGTCCAACTGGCACTAAATGAGAGGTACCTTCAGATCTGAAGTTTACCCACTGTTTTGGACTGAAAACTTGCTGTCCAAAACAACCAACAAATCTGATATAAAACCTCACAAAACTGCCCACAAAAGTGCTCCAAAATCAACGAGTCTAAGCCACCTTTGGCTCTGATACCATGTAGATTTTCTGAGGTCCTATGAGGCTGCCACCTAAGGTCTGTCCTTGACCTTAGTATTGCTCTAAGTTTCAACTGTGTGGCTGTCTTCTCTTGCTGTTTTAAGACAACAAATAGTCACCAAACTTTCTGCTCAATATTTAATGGTTAAGTGCTCTTTTAAGGTTCCGTTGCAAGTGTTTTCTTTACTCAATGTTAGCACATGCATAATACATTAAAACACATAACACTACCTCTAGATCTTTGAACTTTAAAATGCTGATCTACACTTCTAAGCATGCATAAATTTGATACAGGTATTTTTGGTCAACATGACCTTTGATAAACCCCCCCCGGGGAAAACCAGTTTGGGATATATGTCTATATAATGATGATCAAAGCATGCGATACAACAAGTAATACAATACAAATGAACCTGTATACATAGCAAGCTCCTCATGAGCCTTGCCATAAGATCCAATGAGATATGCGCCCAAACTCAGGTGCGCCCTCTCCCTTTGTTGCTCTCTCCACTGAAATGAAGCACCCTCCTTCCTCTTTGACCCAATGAAGAAATCCCTCCACAAGAAGATGCTCTCCTGTGCTGCCTCTCCACTGAACTTTTCAGAACTGACTTCCTCCAAGCGAAACTGCTACCAGGTAATGTGCACTCCACTCTTATGGTGCGCCCTCCTCCTAGCAGATGGGATCACCATCAAATAACTGAGGCCTAAGCATCCATGAGCCCTCCATGAACATGTGCGCCCAAGCTTTCCTCACCCTTTGCTTTTGTTCTCATCCTCTTGCCCTTCTCCAAGCTCCTTTGGTGAACATACAAGTGAATGAGCTCTCCTTTGCCCCTTGCGCCCTCCTTTAGGAAGCATAAGGAAACCTAAATTATGGATGGATGAGATCATCTCATCTCATCCCTAATCAATGGTTAGATCATCTCACATATATCTCAACTCAAAACCCACTTCACTTAAGTTTCCATAGTTTCCACTTTATGTCTATTAATTCACCCACTTTGTGAATTAATTGTCACTTTAGGCTAAAATGACCAAATTTCACTTTTGACTTAAATCTCCTAAGTCAAAGTGAAATTAGACACAAAGTACATAGTACAAGAGTAATAGTCTCCCCCTTTGTGCTTAGAGACTCATAAGCACATGGGGACCACTTTCCAAGGTACCCAAATCCCAACAGAGGTGTCTCCACCTAGCTCAATCTCCGATCCCATCAAAATTGTTGTTGCTGTAGCTGCTTCCTCTGAACTGGAAGACATCCCTGCTACCTTTGGTGCACTTTGATCTGATGTCCTTCTCTGCTCCTCCATCAATGTCAAGTTATACCAACTGACATTCTCTGACACTGATCTCTGGTCCAAGATCCTCTTGGACCTACCTACAGGCTGTCCTAGCACCCTGTACATCATACCTTTCCTGATGCCAAGCCTCACTGCTGCATTGAAGGCCGCTCCTTTTGACCGTATGAGCACTTGTCCATCCTCGAACATTACTGCATGCCCATTGTCCTCCAGAGCTGATACAGAGAGCAAATTGACCTTCAACTCTAGTACATACAACACCTCATCAACCTCTAGAGACACTAGTGACTCTAGCTGGAATTTGATGCATCAAACCCCGTTTACTGCATACCTGGTGCACGCCCCACTCTTCACATGGCAGTCTGAGCCCATCTTTGAAACACTAAGGAACACCGACCTCATTCCCGTCATATGGCGAGATGACCCACTGTCCACAAACCATGCCCCACTGTCCTCCAAACTAGTCAATTTGTTGCTGTTAGAAGGAATGTCCCTTTGCTTGCCGAAAATACGGCCTGTAATGGTCCAGTATACTCCAGCAGATGTGGCCTCTACTGTTGCAAAAAAATCGACTTTTGTAAGCTGCCCTAGATGCCCTGAAATCACTCCTCAGCTGGCGGCACAAACCACTCAGGTAGTCGCCCTCCTTCATCAGCCTCAAGCCCACTCCTTCAGCTCACTTGCAATCACACAAATGAGTAATGTGTGTCTCCTCTCACCCTTAGCCTCCTTTTATTGCCCTAGCAGCCAACTTCCTTGCTTTGAATTGTGTGCCAATTCAGCGTCCAAGGCCTCAAGGAGGTGCGCCCCCCTTGGCTGGACCCCACAGCCCACTCAAAAGGCACATGAGGTGCACCCCACTAGCTAGGGACCCACCAACCACTCAACTAGTGCCCCCCGCCCTGCCCCCTCTCTTTGGGCCCCACAATCCACTCAACAACAGAAATTTTGCTGCAAGCCTAAGTTAGACTTAGGCTGAGATAATAGGGCTGATCTGGTTGAATTGAAGTGTCCATCAGCTAGCCTAGGACACATAGGCATAGCTAAGACACCAACCAAGCTGCAAAATATAACATTGTGCACTTTCTTTCATCAATTGCTGCTTTGAAACTCAACACTTCTATAAGTTTGTCTGTCTGTCTGTTATCTGTCTTTGTAACTGTCTGTCTATCTCTTTATATATCCATCTGTCTATCTATTTAGTGTGCTGAACATCAAGTGTCTCTGGTCTTACCTAGAGGGAATATGTATTTGAATAAGACTGCATAATTTGAAGTGGCAGTTGTTGATTTTCAGAGTAACCATGGAATTGCGTGTCTGCCAGTCTAACTATCTGTCTGTCTGTTTGTCTTTGAAACTCTGCCTAGTTGTTTGTGAATCTTTCTATCTATTTAGAGTGGTGAAGCCTGAACATCAACTGTCTCTACTGCCTGTATAAAGGAAATAATGTGCATGTACATAGGTTGGATTGAAGTGGTAGTTGCTGAATTTCAGAGTAACCATTTTCATATTGTTGACTCCTTAATCTTAAAATATATTATTGTACCCTTCATATCTTAGCGAGTTTGTTATTGCAGTGCAGAAGCTCGCGATAATCATCTCTCTGCAGTTCAAAGAGATCATCAACAACGTTCTCAGATAGAAGAGCGTAGAATAAGAAAAGAAGCTGCTGTTGAAGAAGCTAGAAAGAGAGAAAAAGAAGCCCGGGAGAATAAGGAACGGCAAGAGAAAGCCAGGGCAGAAGCTGAGGTTAGTCGACATCCTTGCATTAAGATTATCTGCATTCTAAAGAAAGTCCTCTGCCTCAGCAGTTTTCTCTAGCTTTTGTCGTTTACATCATTCTTTAGTGGTCGGATGTCTTCAACATCGTTCAGTGATATTAGCTTAATTTTTTTTAAATTCAAGTTGTGTTTTTTAGTTGTTTATAATGATTGCAAGATATAAAAAGATTCCTAATACCTGGACTGATATTAAATCACAAGAATACGGAGTTCCACTTAGATATGAAGCAACCTAAGTTATCTGCATCAAATGTCTTATGATATGGTGATGGGTCACAAGATGGACCTCAAATTGTCCAATCTGGGTTCTGCTTATATTCTTATGTGGGAAAGTTTCTCTCTTTCCAAACCAATCATGGCATATATTTCCTGCCTTCAACCAACCACCCCAAGTAAATTCTACACTTTGAGACACAATTTTTAAATTAGTTAGGCTATCCATGACATCCAAATAAAGGAAATACAGAAGCAGTGCTGAACTAATGTATCATTTAGGCTGCTCTGTTATATTCATAATTCCACAAAGATGCTTTGAGTGGTACTCTTTCCATAGCATGCAATAAATGAATCTTGTTGGTAAATGCAAATGCCAAGATCAATTAATGTGACAAAACTAAGTTAGACTTGCCAAAGGACAGCTTTTATCGGAATTGAAATGAGCAAATTTAGCCAAGAATGCAAATATTCACACATAAGAAAGAAGAATGCAAGTGCCAAAAGGAGATATTGCGAAACTGTGCATGTCATATTGTCTAAGTACCCTATGACAAAAATTAAGTGGAGATAGGTGGAGTGCTAGTAGGATTTAGAAAATCTAAAGTACAAGAGAATATAATATGATATTGAACTAACACCACTAGACTAAGTCATCATTCCCTCCATTCTTAGAGAAGGAATGATAAGTGGAGTGCTAGTAAGATTTACAAGATCTAAAGTACAAGAGAATATAATACTATCTTGAACTAACGCCACTAGACTAAGTCATCATTGTCTCCATTCTTAGAGGAAATTGTCCCCATTGTTTGTTGTTGATGGGGAAATTGATGCTTAAAATGCTCACTGTGAAAACTATTATGCTTGGGTGTGTTCTGTACCAAATCCTTAAAATAACATGATAAACCAGAGTACACACAATGTACACCAAATGTGAGTGTGGATCACAACTCCCAAAGAGATAGTAGAGGTGAGTTACACAATAACTCCTTATATAATAGGAAAACCTCCTCTAAATCCCAATACATTCATATATGCAAGTCGTATGCATATGTCTCAATAATGACTATATTGACCTCTATATACCTATTCTCTCTCATTTCACATGTATGTCCTTTATTGGGATCCCTATTACATATATGTTTACCCCCTTACATATACATTTACCCCATATATGCCCCCTTAGGGTCATATCATAGTACACTCCTTCGAAAAGCTTTGTCCTCAAAACTTTGTAGTTAGGGGTTTTACATGTGATGAAACCAAGTAATATGATTTCTTTATATTCATGTTCTCTTGCTGCCATTGATGATGATCCATCCATCGAAAGTTAATTCCATTTGGTCATAATCCTTGATTGTTGGTTGTTGCATAATTTTCTTTCCTTTGATTCCAAAAGTTATGTACCAAATCCTTAAAATAATAGGATAGCCAAAATACACACAGTGTCACCAAATGTGAGTGTGGAGCACAACTCCCAAAGAGATAATAGAGATGAGTTACAAAATAACTCATTATATAATAGGAGAACGTCCTCCAAGTAACCCCAATACATTCATATATCCAAATCATTTGTTCATATCTCAATAACGACTATATTGACCTCTATATACCTGTTGACCACCTATTTCGACTAGGGGTCACCATCATGTACCATGAAGCTATGTACCTTGCGGTACAACATATTTTGAAGACTTATGGCTCAACATGGCAAATTTTGCCCACATCATGTCTTTCTATGTAATTGAAATGTCCGCTCCCCTATGTGGGATAATAATGTAATAGGTCAGCATGAGTCAATTTTTAGTTAGTTGCCTAGGACTTTATCATTAGGGAAGTCCTCTCATCGAGTGTTTTTTTCCTCAGGTAATTAATTAATCTTGCCTACCAGACAATTTTAATTATCCTTGAGTTTTTCACTCACAAAATCCTCCAAAGTGGTGAAAGGCGTTCTAATGATCGAGCCCCAGGGGTGACTAAGGTTTATGAATGCTATAAACGACCATGCTAGACATCTCTTAGAGTCTTGCGGAATTTTGTTAAGTTTTGATAGGTTTTTTTTAATTATTAAAATTTTCCATTAATTGGAAATTTTAATTATTTTTGATGTAAAATGTAAAAATTTGGTCCTTGTGGATTTTGTATAGGGGTGTGAGTACTCAAATCAAATGGCAGATGACCCCCTACACCCTTGGACCAAGTTTTAGCTCAATTGGACAAGTTTTGCTAGGTCATTGTCCATGAGTAGTCCAAGTCAGTCAAAAGTCAACAAATAATTGGCTAAATTAAAAAAACCAAAAATTGTAAAAATGTCTAAAGTCATGAGAGAAAGTGGGGAAATGATTTCTAATGTATTTCCTAAGTTGGAAAAGTGATTTTCCACTTAAAAGACCCCCCTATGCCAAGCCAACAACCAAAAGTGAGTCTCCTTAGTGAAAAGTGTTAATATTATGGTAGCTTCAGGAGGTATGAACCTCTATTATGACCTATGACGAGATTAGAATATTTTGGAAGGAAGCAAATAAGTGAAGGAAACCCTAGACAAGTTGTCGGCTGCAGAAATATATTTAATATGAATTTATTAGTACCCAGAAGGAGAAGTCGGCCCCAGTAAGCCTGCCCAGACTACTATAAATACAGGGCGCCAGTTCTCATTATTCACATCTCAACAGTTGCAAAGAGAGCTAGATCTGTGCAAGTGCAGTGGCAGTTTTGTGCGCAAGTCTCTGGGAAAGTGTGTGCCAGCTTCTGGGAGGGAATATCTGATCAGCTTGGTTTCTATTCTTGCTTGGTGCATTAGCCTCTCTTGGCTATTGGATTGCTACCAGGATTCTCTTCTCTATCAAGGTCAAGGTGCTCGGAGGGTGGCTTCGGCCGATGGTTGGGTGACGAGGGTATCGTCAATGGTAAAACAAGCACAATCTTCTATATTCTAACAGGTTATGGGCCCACACCCCCTTCATTCAGCCTAAAATGCTGGAAGGAAACATAGACGCTAGGATATTGAGCTCGTTGAGGAACTGCTGCTAAGGTTATTAGCAGGACTAGCTTCCAAAACACTGCAGCTAGGGTTACTAGCAGAAGCAGTTGCAGAAACCCTAAATCTCCAATCCGGCACCTTGTGATGGAGCATCTCGCTCAAGAAAAAGATATTCAGATGCGCCCTAACTCAGTGCACCTCTTGGCTCTCTCAGAAGACAGAAATGACGAAGTTGAAGTTTTGGATCAAGGCATGACCAATTACCAGTCAACCGAAGACATGTGTGAAAAAATTAGTCTTTTACACTACTCAGCACTTACTGGAACGATTGAAGATGACATGTGGATAATCGATAGTGGAGCTTCTAGGCACATGATGGGAGATCAAGTCTGACTCTCAAATCTAAATGAGAAGAAGACATTGTACAAAGTGGAGCTTGGAGACAAAAGCACTTACCCCGTCGAAGGATTTGGACAAGCCTCCGTCAAGTTGGAATCAGGTAATCATGTTCACTTAAGCAATGTTTTATATGTACCTAGTTTAGAAAAGAATCTTGTATCGATATCATGTCTAGAAGACAAAGGAAACATAATAGCCTTCGTGGATGGAAATATGTTATCATGGCATAAGAACTCCAGCATAGAGAATGCTAGGGTTATTGGAAGTCGTGAAGGAAATCTGTATAGACTACTAGAACAAAATGAAGAAGCTCTAGTACATGACGAAGTCAACCCTAATGAGCTTTGGCATAGAAGGTACGCTCATATCAATTATCAAGCATTACCTTTTCTTAGAAAAATGGTTGAAGCAATACCAGAATTGAAATCTACACATGAAGGAATCTGCAAGGGATGTGCCCTTGGGAAGAATATCAAGAAACCATTCCCAAGCAACAACAACAGATCTAAGGAGATCCTAGATCTAATACACTCAGATGTTTGCGGTCCAATGCCAGTCAGATCTATAGGAGGATCTCTTTACTACGTAATCTTCATAGATGACTATTCAAGAAATACGTGGCTATACCTACTAAAGACAAAAGACGAAGTATTCAACAAGTTCCAAGAATTCAAGGCAGAAATAGAAAACCTCACGAACAAGAAGATCAAGACATTAAGAACAGATAATGGAGGAGAATACACCTCGAAGGAGTTCGT
>ML808483.1:104844-127674 GCA_009831015.1 Picea engelmannii | reverse complement strand
AGTTCCAGGTGGAACCTAGACAAGAGCATTGGATAGCTGCAAAGCATGTCCTAAGATATATTCGTGGGACAATAAACTATGGCTTGAGATATACCGCATCCAGTGATATCCAACTTCATGGATTCACATACTCTGATTGGGCAGGAAGTGCAGAAGACAGAAAGAGCACTTCAGGTATGTGTTTCAGCTTGGGTTCCGCTATGATATCTTGGGGCAGCAGGAAACAGAAGTCTGTCGCACTCAGCACATCAGAAGCAGAGCCTATGGCAGCATGTGAAGCATGCACAGAAGGAGTATGGCTAAGGAAGTTAATCTCCGATTTATTTCATCAGATTCCAGAATCAACCATAATATATTGTGATAATCAGAGTTGTATAAGATTATCAGAACATCCAGTGTTTCATGAAAGGTCGAAACACATTGAGATCAAATACTATTTTATTCGAGATAAAGTCTAGGAAGGAGAGGTAAAGCTCGAGTATATCCCCACTGATGAGCAAACAACAGACATCCTGACGAAACCTCTATCCAGAATAAAGTTTGCATATTTCCGAGAGAAGATGGGGATCGTGGAAATAACTCTCTTAGCTGAAAGGGAAGACTCTCTAGGTTAGGAGGGAGCACTGAAAATATTATTGAAGCATTTATAATTATTTGAAAAATAGTCCAGATTGAACAGATTCTTTCCTGCTCGGAAAGTGGATTGAGATTTTTGACGGACAGTGACTTCCCATTGTGGTTAACATGGGAAGTAGTTTGATTACTGATGTATCATAGACAACGACTTCCCATTGTGGTTAACATGGGGAGTGGTCTAGGGCAGTCTCTCTTCTTGAGGGTTACTCAAGAAGACTGGCCCGCCTCGCCGGACAATGATTTCTCATTGTGGTTAACATGTGGAATGGTCCGTTTTGGAGGTTGATACAGGACAATCTTTTCCTCTTGTGGTTAACAGAGGAAATGGCCCGGACAATCATTCCTTAGGGTTATAGATTCTCTCCAGGGTGCACTTTGATTAGTGTAGGAGGAATGGCCCAGGGTGGGGAATGGTCCAGGCTCAGCAATCAGGGACAGACATTCCTTAGGGTTTTACATTCTCTCCAGGGTGTTTTTTGATTAGTGTAGGAGGAATGGCCCAGGGTGGGGAATGGTCCAGACTCAGACATTCCTTAGGGTTTATACATTCTCTCCAGGGTGCACTTTGATTAGTGTAGGAAGAATGGCCCAGGGTGAGGAATGGTCCAGGCTCAAAAATCAGAAATAATTATTCTTCCTTGTTTGAGAAGAATAGGGCAGATAGCCCATTGTTGATATTCTATACTGAGGGCAGATATTCTTTCAGATCTTACAGATATGAGTGAAAGATTGGCCTAGATGATTCAGTTTATTTTTAACGATATTTTCTGTGCAGGTTGTCATCAAATGATTGTTATGGAAACTGCCTGTCTCCAGACAGTAGAGATATACTATTGTGGTGGATATGTTTCACCAGTTGTGACTATGTGTCACGGTTTGAGTAGTTATGTACTACCATGGATAGACACAGTTGTGTTCTATAAAGTAAATTTGTACCAGTTGTCATAGGAGATTATCCAGTTAGATAATAATGACGGTGCTCGTGTTGCTACCAGTTGAATGGTCTATTGTGCTCAAGACCATACCTCCCTAGCTAGGAGGGAGTGTTAATATTATGGTAGCTTCGGGAGGTATGAACCTCTATTATGACCTATGACGAGATTATAATATTCCGGAAGGAAGCAAAGAAGTGAAGGAAACCCTAGACAAGTTGTTGGCTGTAGAAATATATTTAATATGAATTTATTAGTACCTAGAAGGAGAAGTTGGCCCCAGTAAGCTTGCCCAGACTACTATAAATACATGGCGCCAGTTCTCATTATTCACATCTCAGCAGTTGCAGAGAGAGCTAGATCTGCGCAGGTGTAGTGGCAGTTTTGTGCGCAAGTCTCTGGGAAAGTGTGCGCTAACTTCTGGGAGGGAATATCTCATCAGCTTGGTTTTTATTCTTGCTTGGTGCATTAGCCTCTCTTGGCTATTGGATTGCTACCAGGATTCTCTTCTCTGTCAAGGTCAAGGTGCTCGGAGGGTGGCTTTGGCCTATGGTTGGGTGACGAGGGTATCGTCAATGGTAAAACGAGCACAATCTTCTATATTCTAACAAAAAGTGCACCCCCCTTCGTCATGAACTTAGGGAAAAGTAAAAAATTAAAGTGAAAAAATGCCTAAAACCCTAATTTCTCCCTTCCTATAGCCTAACCTCATGTTTGACAAGTCAAAAGGTGTTTTCCCCCTTCACATCTCACCCCTCAAACCTTAACTCACTACCAAAACCCTAAAAGTGTCTCTTCCTTGACTTTTTCTATCTCTCTTGGATGTGTGACACTTGTAATTCATCCAAGAGGGGTTTCTCCTTTCTCCCTCATATAAAAGAAAGCCTACCCCCTCTCATTTTCACATCTATTCTTACAACAACTCTACTATGCCAAAATCTCTCCCATCTCTCTCCCATCACTTCCTCATTCTCTCCCATTTTCTCTCATGATTCTTGGTGCCATTGGACAAATCTTCTCTTATGTAATAAAATAAAAGCTTTGGAGCATTTCTTGTGTCTCTTGGAGTATTCTTGGAGCCATTGTTTGTTGTTTATAAGGTAATATTGGTACAATCTATTTCTTTTGCATTTCCTTGCTTGCATTTTACTTGAAGACCCAAGCAAAGTATTTTGCTTGGGATAGATTAGTAGTAGTCTTACTATTAATCTTTGTGGGTTGTCTCTAATTAATTTGGAAAGTATTTTGCAAGTTGTTAGATCACTCTGACCTTCTTTTGTATTTTGTAGCAAGAGTTTACAAAAATCTGCAAGTTACCAAAGGCTTGGAGGAGTGGATTTCAGATTTGGAAATCCATCTTTTTCATCCATCCAAAGTTTTTCTATTTTCTGTTTTTATTTTCAACCACTTTTATATCAGTTTTAGCTTTATTTTCATAAAAATCTGCAATCCAATCTTTCATTTTTATGTTCAGAAATTTTTATTTAATTATTTCTGTTCATTGTGATAATCTGAAATAATCGTTTCCAAGTCATTTTAGCAATTTCCAGCAAAAATACCTTTCTGTTTTTTGCAGGTTAGAAGAGGATTTATGGCCCCAAGACAGTCAAGGAGACATCCAAGGGTCTTGGTACCAAACCCTCTTCTATACTTCACTTTCTAAACAATTGTAAGCAGCCAAAGAGAGTCTCTTGGGCTTGCATTCTCTCCATCTCAATTTCTTTTCTGTAAAGTGTAAATAATCTTTGTATTTTTGCCCACACCTTGCAAAGAGATTGGCTTTGCCATCCATGCAATTCCGTGAAGGCTAGGTTTAGATTTAATTTTCTGCATTTATTTTATTTACCCACCTTGGCCAAAACAGGTAGGCTTGTCCTCCATTTTGTGCCAGTGTTGTGAGGTTGTATTTTAAATTTCAAGTCATTCAAATTATTTGTTTCGCCCACACCTTGCAAAGAGATTGGCCTAGCTATCCATGCAATATCGTGAAGGCTAGTCTATTTTTTTAGTTGTTGAAGAGTAATCAAACTTGTGCCCCGCCTTTGCTTTGTATTCCCTCCCAGTGTTTTAAAAATCGGTCGAACCGGAACTGAAACCGGCCGGTTTGATCGGTTTGATGGTCGACCGGTTCAAATCGGCCAATAAACCGAATCGGTCGGCCGATTTATGACCAAACTGGTAGGTTTGGTCCAAAAACCTAAAACCCCCTAAAACCTAAAACCTAAGTAACAAACAAGTACTTGGCTCATGGTTTCTCATGCAAGTTGGAGTTGT
The DNA here is from genome assembly GCA_009831015.1 of Picea engelmannii. Taxonomy (NCBI): domain Eukaryota; kingdom Viridiplantae; phylum Streptophyta; class Pinopsida; order Pinales; family Pinaceae; genus Picea; species Picea engelmannii. The sequence continues at coordinate 123,832 of ML808483.1, read as the reverse complement.
AAGGTGTTTTGGTGTGCAACTGAGGGTTTTTTTGCCTTATTAATGCTATTTAAAGAGGTCCCCACCCCCTCCATTTCGCCCACCCTAGTAAGTAAAAGTGACATTCTTCTTTATCTTTCATTTTCATCCTTTTACTTAAATTTTTAACATTACCATTAATTGTTTCAGGATGTTTGAGTGTGGTTCCAACCTCATTGGACTTCATATGGAGAAAGTAGAATTTTAGGTCCCATTCAAAATTCAACAGACTTAACAGTTTTCAGTATTTCAAGATTGGCAAGATTGCAATGTTTCCACTGGATTCTATCATGTATGAGGGTATGGAACTAACATTTAATCAAGAGAACTAAGCCCTTTATGTACCTCGATTTTGGTGGCATTGATTGTTGAACTCTTTTGTCACGACCCCAGTAAAAATGAACCCTTCACTCAAGTATAAACTCTTCTATTGAACTCTTCTCTTTGTTGTCGTTTCAGGTGACTTAGTAGTGTATGTGCACACCAACCTCCGTCTTATATACAAGCAGAGAGAAGAGTGGTTGAAGGGAAAGACAAAGATGTGGGATGTGTTTTCTGATGATAGGGATTTGAACAACAGTGTTGAGTTGGCATTAGCCAACTTGGATCTTAATGAACTAGTGCTAGAGCCGGTCACTTTTGATGATGGTGATCCTCTTGAGGGGTCATCCTCCAGAGTCCACATCAACAAATGCACGGATTGCATTGGATATAGGGGAGGAGGAGGAGGATGGAGAAGAGAGCAGTGGTAGTGATACCAATCTTGATGATTATGACATGGAAGACTACTGACAGTCACGACTCATGAGCTATGAGATTCTTCCATCTACGGTTCTAGTATCTAGATTCTACCCTATGGCTATTTTGTATTTTTCATTGGCATTCCCACCTATAGTATCAGTGACTCTAAATTAGTATGTTATTTGATGTTGTAGAGGCCATTTAGAGCCTCCTTGATTATGTATTTATGTTCCGATCTCTAGATATGTATTGCACTTGGTGTCGTTTTGATATATTCATGAACATACTTTGGATATGTTGTCTCTAATTGTCAATAATGCTTTGGAAACATGATTTAAAATCTTAAAAATATATTTTTTTCGTTAAAATTTAAATATTTTATGTATTTTTTAAAAAACTGCTTCGACCGGTTCATTACCGGTTTCGGTTCCGGTTCAGGTTGGACTCTCGACTGATTCCGATATCGGTTTTTAAAACTATGTTCCCTCCCCTTGCCACTTTGTGGATCTTGGGTAACTAAGAAATGGCAAAGAATTGAGAGGCTAGATTAATTAGGCACCCTAATTAGTATTGCTTCTACCACCAAAAATGGTGATTTGGGAGGCTACAAGGGGTTGAAGTTGGGGACGGCTTCACGACACTACGTGTCCTCCTTGCTTGAACGCACAAGCATTTCGGATTTGACCTATGGAGATAGGGAAGAACCTTGTTTGTTCTTCTTCTTGAGAACCCAACACTTCCTTTTGGTTGAACGGATAAGAAATAGGGGTAGTCACATAGTCTAGGCTTGCATCTTTCACACTAAATTTTCCCCTAATTCAAGAGAGACTTAAAACTTGTTAAAATCAATCTACACACTCTCTCATAACATTTACTCTTCAAGCAAGTCACTCTTTCAAGCAACTTACTTTAAAACATTTCTTTTTCATGTGGATACTTGTTTCAAAGCTTTCTTGTTGCTAGCATTCTTTACTTATTTGAACATAATTTGTCTGAAGTTATTTCTCATTGTGGATATCTCATGATATTATTCATTCTTGTATAATTGTACTTTTATTGTATATCTCATTGACTCCATTGTGGTAATCCTTAGGCACTGGTTTAATTGTTGTTTATAAATAAAGGGTTTGCTTGTCATTGAAGAAACTGCATTCTTGCGTTTGCTGCCTTTCATTGGGTTGGGTTTTGTTGATTTTTCATTAAGATAGGTTCAAGCATGAAGTTCATTCCAATTTTAGTAGTTTACTTGAATCATAGATAGTTGCAGTTACACCATAAACAATTTGCTGCAGTAACCAATATCACAAGAAGAAACACTATGCACAAGTACACAAGAAGTATCCTGGGAAACCTTTCTCAACAAGGGAAGAAAACCCAGCCAATCCTTTGCTATATTCTTCAAGAGAAAGACCTCCCACACCATAAACCTAGCACACAAAAGGGTGCTCACAAACCCTAGAAGACTAGCGCCCAAGAGAGGTGCGCATTTTTCCCAAGAACAAGTGTTTGCTAAAATTTCCAAACTCACACTTGTGATATGATTCCTCAATGGGGAATTTACCTTTATTTATATTAGACTGAACCTGTCAACAATAGTGTCTATTGGCACAACAGGGCCGACCTCAATAACTCAGAATATAATTAATAATTACCATATTAATTATCTTTTACATAAACTATCTTTTATATTAATTATCTTTCACTCTATGGTGGGGTTGGCATGTACCCTTTACATTACAAATAGGGTTACAGGTAAGTCTGACTCTTGTAAAATATAGCAAGGGATCTCACACACCCACTAGTGCTCAGCCACTGGGGGCACATCCATCTGTGCTCAGCCACAGGGATGTCCACATCTCTATCTCATTGCGTCTCACAGGAGAACCACACTGACTAGTGCTCAACCACTAGGATCACGTTCACCTGTGTTCAGTTACAAGCTTGTTCAACTCATCAGATCTCTATCTCACTGTGTCTCATAGGAGAACCACACTCACTAGTGCTCAGCCACTAGGATCACGTTCACCTGTGCTCAGCCACATGCACACCCAACTCAACAGATCTCTTTCTCACTGCCTCTCACTGGAGAATCATCTGGAGTATCACATCATCTCAACTCTCTGCAGAGAGGAGGCCAATACATCGTTTCATCTCTGTCTCAGAACGATACACCCAACTCACAGGCTTCCCCACACAGGGGCACACAACATTCCATCTCCGTCTCAGAGAGGAACCACACACCCAACTCATGGGCTTCCTTATACAGGGGCACACAACATTCCATCTCCGTCTCAGAGAGGAACCGCACACCCAACTCATGGACTTTCTTACCCTACATAGGGCACAACGTTCCATCTTCATCTCAGAGAGGAACCACACACCCATCTCATAGGCACACCCAACTGATGGGCTTCCTCACCCCACACAGGGGTACACACAACGTTCATTCTCCGTCTCAGAGAGGAACAACACACCCATCTCATGGGCACACCCAACTCATGGGCTCTTTCTCAGGCTGATTCACTCAGTCTGTGTCCTGGAGGATGTCTCACGCAGCTGTAATCATTAACACTCCCTCTCAGCTAGGGAGGCATTCTCAAGCAGGCCAAGTCTCTCACAGAAGTACTCGAACTACGTCTTGGCTGTAATCATCAACAGTCCCTCTCAGCTAGGGAGGTAATCTTCACCAAGCCAGGTTTCTCACGGAAGTACTCGAACTTTGTTTGGCAAGCGGTTTGGTGAAGATATTTGCAATCTTCTCATGTGTACGAAGGTACTGCACGTGTACTGCTTTCCTCTGCACCATTCTTTGATATAATGATATTTTATCTCAACGTGTTTCGATCTATCATGAAACACAGGGTTCTAGAAGAGCTTCACACAACTCTGGTTATAATAATAGAATCCATGTCATGATCAAATAAATCTGTCAGAGGCATGCGAAGCCACACTGCTTCGCGAACTGCCACACTCAATGCTATATACTTTGCTTCTGCGGTACTCAAGGCCACAAAGCTTTGTTTCCTGCTGCACCAGGAAACCATGGCAAACCCCAAGGTAAAACAACAACCGAATGTGCTCTTCTGGTCCACTGTCCTGTCTACCCAATCTGTATCGACATATCCCTGCAAACTCAAGTCTACACTGGAGGCATATCTCATGCCATATCCAACTGTGCCTCGTATATATCTCAATACATGTTTCGCTGCTATCTAGTGAGTCTATCTCGACTGACTCATGAATTGACTAATGTACATTCACTGCATAGCATAAATCGGGTCTAGTGTTAACAAGATACATCAGTGATCTAATCAGTTGTGGATCAATCTCGTTTGAATCATCATTGTTCACCTTCTTCAAATTCATCACCATCAGTGTAGGCATAAATTTGCATTCTGTCATACTGAACTTCTTTAATATCTCCACTGTATATTTTCCTTGACTCAGGAAAATCTCATTGGTCCTCTGTCATACTTCTTGTCCCAAGAAGTAGTGCATCATACCCAGATCCTTGATCTCGAAATCAGAAGTCAAAGCTTACTTGTATCCAACAAGAAGGCGTTCTGAATAAGTCACCAAAATCAGGCTCTCATCACCAACAATGTAATAATATAGGTTTGGATCAACAACACTCTTGCCGAAACCCAAACTCATCAAGAATCCATCCATCTGATGTAGTTTCCAACTAATGGGTGGTAGTACGGATGGAAGTGTATCGAGCTTACTGGATCAAGTGTCTCATCATAGACAACTCCCTCTATTTGTGGGAATCCTTTGGCTACAGATCTCGCTTTGTATTTCTCGACACTTCCATCAACTGCATGCTTGATCTTTATAGATCCACTTGGAAGTCACCACAAACTTCCTTTCTGGTCTCTGAACAATATGTCATACATCATTCTTTAAGATATATTGGTATTCTTTTGTCATGGCAACTTGCCATACCTGTTCACCTGTCGCTTCTCTATGACAAGAAGGCTCATAATCAATGATGTGGCTCATGGCTGAAGAGTAGATCGAAAATCTCTTTGCTTTCTCGGGATGTGCCTTGAGGGGCTTGTATGTTCCTCTGCCTCCTGCAGAGTTTGTCGAGCCTAGGCAGGCCTTTTGTGCCCTACTGTAATATCTCTGGGCATATCAACTGGAGCAACTGGATCAGCTGGAACAACTGGAATAATGTTTGTCTCCCTCTGAATTGCTGAAGGGGGAGAAGGTATTGTCTCACTGTCAATCTCCATCTGAGATTCTCTGGATCTTTGAAAGGCTATATCTTCTTCAAGGACAACATATCTGCTTGTCTCAATCTGTCTCTAACCAGGGATGTAGATCTGACATGTCTTCGAAGATTCACTGTTATCCCATAAATGTATCCTTTCTCCTTGAAGGGTCTAGCTTGGACCTCTTCTCTTTGTGTACATGAAAATACACTGGGCAACCAAATATCCTGAAGTGTTCAATCTCGAGCTTCACTCCGGTGAAGGCTTCTTCGGGAGTTATGTTTTTCAAAATCTGGTGAGGACTCCTGTTCTGAACATACACTATGTCATGCATGCTTTTGCCCACAAGATCATAGAAAGATTCTGATCATGCATTATTTCATTGGTTGCCTCAATGATGGTTCTGTTCTTCCTCCTTTTCAAATAGTTTTGACTCCCTCTAAAGTCTTAAGTATAACCATCTTCCTTTGTTGTTAACCTGCCTGGAACAAGAAAACAAACGAAAGGAAACAAACCAAGAATATCTCCTAAAGGAGAATAATGAGTACATCTCTAGAATCAAAACAATTTAAGGATTGTTGTCACAACTACAACACCTACTTGTAATGTAACAAACTTTAGAAATGTAGGTTAGAGGCGTGATAATTAAAACAATCAAACCTAGAGTCTTCACTTCTAGTGTGTTGTTCCTCTGAATGCACCGAGATCCATCTGGATCCATGACTTCAGCAAAGGTTCCTTCCTCCTATAATTACCCTCATGACAATGATACAAATAATATATACAAGTGCATACCTGAGGGTGCTGATATGATTTCTCCAATGGCACCTGGTTGATCTCTGTCCTCTGACATCTTCATGAAGAAGGTAGCCATGGTGTCACCATAATTTCAAATTCTTCACAAACCCTTGTCAATTGGGCTAGAGAACCTAATGGCTAGGCTAGGCTAGCAATTTTAGGTTTTGTTGGGCTTATGACTGCCAACAATAAGCCTTGAAAGTCAGAAGAACACAGGTAAGCTTGAAGGCTTCTTCAAAGAGGTGCAGAAACCCGAAAACCAGAAATCTGCAGAAATTTGCGGAACCCTAGAAACCCTAGGGCCAAAAATCCAAAATTTTATGAATTTCACTTTGAGAGTTTCTGGAGGTGCGTTGAATGAGCCGTACACTCCTGTCCAAATTTCAGCCGCAACGTCCAAGTGTGAAGTGCTGAAACACCCAGAAGAAGAGGGTCGTACGGATTTTCTGGAAACCCTAGGAGGGCCGTACGGTTCTGCAAAAGAGGAGGGATGACTGGTAGAAGCTTGTGCAATGGGTTCTTCAAGACCTATGCTCTGATACCATGTTGACTTTTCATTAAGCTAGGTTCAAGCATGAAGTTCATTCCACCTTTAGCATTTTACTTGAACCATAGACAATTGCAGTTACACCATAAACAATTTGCTGCAGTAACCAAGATCACAAGAAGAAACACCATGCGCACGTACACAAGAAGTATCCTAGGAAACCCTTCTCAACAAGGGAAGAAAACCCAACCAATCCTTTTCTATATTCTTCAAGAGAAAGACCTCCCACACCATAAACCTAGCACACAAAAGGGTGCTCACAAACCCTAGAAGACTAGTGCCCAAGAGGTGCGCACTTTTCCCAAGAACAGGTTTTTGCTGAAATTTCCAAACTCACACTTGTGATATGATTCCTCAATGGGGAATTTACCTTTATTTATATTAGACTGAACCTGTTAACAGTAGTGTCTATTGGCACAACAGGGCCGACCTCAATAACTCAGAATATGATTAATAATTACCATATTAATTATCTTCATATGATCCTTTCTGAGATCAGGCTTACTCTGAGTCTACAAACACTTCATAGTCTCTGCAAGATATACCTGGTGTTGAATACCAAGTCTAAATATGAAAAGCTGAGTCAGACTTCAAACGAATTCTACTTCTTGTCAAGGTGGCTTCATTATCCTTTGAACAAGTTTACTGTGAGTTCTTTTTCTAATGTTCAGTCATCTTTGGAGCCTTCTGCTCCTTACAATCAATCTCCATATGAGATACCTTGGATCTCAAGAATAACTTCTTCTTCATTTTCTTTGGTACATGAGTGTATATGGTCATGTACATAGTCTGCTTCATGTTTCATCTAATTTGTTTCCTTCTTCAACCTTCACTATAGCTTCCTCAGGGTTATCACCTGTGACCTGAAACAAAGGTCAACAAAACAACAAGCAAGAATAATACTCTTTTGATAATAATAATAAAACAATAGCACGAATAATTGTCACCGTAGCTCCTTTATAGCTATTACTTGTGACCTCCTTGAAACAAAGATCAAAAGTAAGAAATACAATACGAAATGAGATGAACACTCTTCTAGTGTTGTGATCAAACATTCTTCCATGGTAACCTGGAACCAACACAAGAGGTTTCTCCTAGAGGAGATGTTAGTTGTATCTGGTAATATGCTCACATACTACCAAGTATAATACTTTTCAAAGACTGCTACCTCAACTATAGTGTTTACTTGTAATGAGGTAGTTATCAAACTTGTCATGTGCAACTTTGAATCTTATCAACTTAATTAATCAAACCTGGAATCCGGAGTCGTGTCCTCAAGAATGAGTGTGTTGCTTTCTTTCAAGTCTCCTTCACTCAAGATGACAAGTGCTTTCTTCAACCTGTCCTCTGTACTTAAGACAATATGCTATCTTGACAGAAGTCTAGGTTAGAGAATAAACTTCTAATCTCAATCTAATACCTTGAATTTAATTTTGACCAAGGGTTATTGTGATGGTCATAACTTCAACATACAACTTAGTTCTTAAGATAATGTCATAATGAATAGATGTATATAAAATGATCAAACCTGAGGTGCATTATTCCTCTGAATGTGCTAGATCTATGACAAAAGATCCCTTCTCTTGCAAGTACCCTTTAGAATAATAATGCATTTTAAACATATGTAAGTACATACCTTTGATAGTATCTTGCTAGGGTAAGGTGCATTAGGAGAACAGTCCCAACACTTCACAAAAACTTTCACTGCAACTGGTATTGCAGATGGTGCTGGCATGAAGGAACTGGCATTGCAACTGCAACTGATACTGCCACTGCAATTGCAACTAATACTGCAACGGCTACTGCAACTGCAACTTAGGGTTTTATGAGGAAACCCTAATTTTTCAAACTTCAAATTTTGGAATTTTGATCCAGGGACTAGATGCACTAGGCTGAGGTGAGTTTACTGGACTGGACTGGTACTTCTGGTACTGGTTCTGGTTTCCTGGTTTTTTCTGGTTTTCTGGTACCAGTGAAAACTACGGTTTCACTTTCCAAGAGTTCTGTTCACAGGAAAAGTGCGCTCAAGCTGCCAATGAGCTCGCTAGGCTAGGGCGCACTTCCTTGATGAGTTTTAGGCTGAAATTCTCTTCCAATAAAAAGCCCTAATTTTCTTGTACGACAATAGTGACGTTTTTGCTTATCCAGTGAAAGGTGCCCTCTTCAGCATAGCTCTGATACCATGTTAAGTTTTTGAGCTATTATTAAGTTTCTTTTCAATTTACTAGATAACAATAGCATTGGTAGGATCACTGAGAGAAACACAATCACAAGATACACAACATTTATCCTGGGAAACCCTCACGGGGGAGAAAACCCAGCAAAAACTTCCTAAATATAGATAGCCAATACAATGCCAAGACAATAAACCAAAACAATAGAGAATATCCAACACTAAGCAATGCGCCTCTCTCTTTCTTCTTCCGGCAACTGGCAACTACAGCTTCCTTCAAACTTGCGCACTAGATGAGTGAGCTGAGTGAGTGTGCTAATGAGGCGCTAGCCTCTCTTATTTATACTGGCTGGCAAGTGCTAGGGAGGTATCTCTTCACTGGGCAGGGCCGACCTCTTCACTTAGTGGCTAAAACCACTTTAATTAGGCCTGGGGGCCGACTTCTTAATTAACATGATATAATTAGGGTTTGACCAATCCACAAAAGGGGATTTGGTAATTTACAAAGCTCGTGAGCTGAGTGAGTGTGCTAATGAGGCGCTAGCCTCTCTTATTTATACTGGCTGGCAAGTGCTAGGGAGGTATCTCTTCACTGGGCAGGGCCGACCTCTTCACTTAGTGGCTAAAACCACTTTAATTAGGCCTGGGGGCCGACTTCTTAATTAACATGATATAATTAGGGTTTGACCAATCCACAAAAGGGGATTTGGTAATTTACAAAGCTCGACATGATCAATCCACAAAAGGGGATTGATCTAATTAATAATAGCTCAATAATAAATAAAATACTCTTTGTAGTTACAATATTTCAACTGTTTCTTCTAAATCGGCCTGGAAATGAGGCTAGGGTCTCATGGGCAAGATGATGGGTCTTGTGATGGGGTTCCACACCCACAAGAGGAGATTAAAATATTCTAATTTAATGTTGACTTGTGAAAGGGCTCTTTGACACACCCTTTTGGACTTGTATAAATAAAGGTCAAGTCATTGTGACATTAGATGAAGGTCAAGTCATTGTGACATTAGATCATTGTGCATGATGGAGTTACCATAAGTGAGAGTGCTCTTGTGCTAGGAGCTTGGAAATTTCAGCAAGGGAAATTCTGCAATTGTGAGGCAATTTGGCCTAGGGTTCTTTGTGTTTTCTGTTTCTGTTCTAGCCAAGGAAGGCTTCTGATTTTCCTAGCCAAATAAGGCCACATATGTGAGGACACACATGTGAAAGGAGGAGGAGAAGTAGCTGTACAAGGAGAGAGAGAAAGGCCACATGTGTGAACAGATTGGATAGCTCGCATGTGTGAGGAAAACTGTACGGACAAACTACACGTGTGGTACGAACCAGTCTGTACATGCTGCATGTGTGACAGCTGTACAAAAGAAAAGGACAACCGCACGTGTGAGATTCTGGGTAGGTACAACAAGTCGTACAGGCTGATGCTAGCAGGCGTACAACTAACGTTAGCAGGCCGTACAGTGGCAGCAACAGATTTGCCAGACAGAGGTGATTTCTGGAAGTTTTGCTGAGGTTTGATTTTTTGGTGATTTTTTCTGTTGGAAGGACAAGGCTGTCCTCATAATTTTTGGTATTTTTTTGTGGAGAAGGTTGTCCCTGTTTTTGGTCAAAGTGTGTTGACCAGGAGGGTTGGTTTTGTCCTTAGATTTTTTGAATTTGATAAAAGTTACATAACAGAAATTTGTGTCTCAGCTGTGTTGATGATTCATCTTTGATCTTTTTTGTTTCCGCTGCATATAATATCAGTCATAATTTTCAGTGTGAAATTGTTTAGTGATTACAGCTAGGGTGTTACTGTTTGCTCAATTGGACGCAATTTTCAGATCTGAAAATTAGTCACATAGGTGCATGTGAAAAATTTAACATGGTTTCAGAGCTTGGGATCTGAAGAGAAGAGGATCATCTCAAGACATACTTTTGGCTACAACAGTGGAAGAGTGTTGTTCTTGTTTTGGTCTTTGTTCTTGTTTCAGGCAGGTCAAGATGGTGAACACATTGAAGCTTGAGGACAGGTTGGAGGGGGGAACCAACTTCTGGGCTTGGAAGGCAAGGGTTCTCCTCTTATTGGAAGAAAATGACCTCAAAGAGTATGTTGAGACTGTGGTTGCAAATCCTATCGATCTACAAGAGTTGACAACACACAAGAAGAAAGAAGTGAAGGCAAAGCGGGTGTTGCTAGATACTGTGAAGGATCACTTGATCCCCCACATTGCTGAGAAGACAACTGCCAAAAATATGTATGATGCCTTGGTGGGTCTCTACCAAAACAAGAATACAGGGAGGATTTTACACTTGAAGCACCAACTTTAGATCATAAGATGACCTATGTGTGGAGATTGGTAGAGGATTCAAGCATTCGGTACAAGGATCCGATACAATATTGTTGCAATTGGAGTCAGGAGAGATACCGAGGGTGTCGAATGTGTTATGAGTGCCAGAAATCAGGAGGAGTGTCCTCTCAGTTTTGGAGATTGAGAAGAAGGGATATCATGTATTATTTCGAGATGGACAGGTATTGCTTGTGCCTAGACGGTCTAGCTTCAGATCAACAATGGTTCTTGGAGTCAGGGAGGGCAACCTATATAGGTTGAGCGGCCAACCTATGAGTGTTGTGGCCAACATGAGTAGAGAGACAGAGGAGGAGTAGGTAGCTCCACCAGTGGTGAGGCAGATGGCCCCACCAGTAGCACAGGTTCAGAGGGAGCAGGTGGCTCCACGAGTAGTGAGGCAGGTGGCCTCACCAGTAGTACCAGCTCAGAGAAAGCAAGAGTTCAGAGGGAGTCAACCCTCAGGATCTCGGAGGGAGGAGAAACCTCCTAGGATTGTGCAGAGGACAATGAATAGGGAGCAGAAGGCTGCAGAGGTTGTGCAGACTCAAAGGGAGTCAGGTTTCAGAAGGAGCATGCTGTCTCAGAGTGAGCCCGATCTCAGGGAGAGTCAGTTGTCTCAAAGTGAGAGATGGTCATTCAGAGGGAGTTCCCCCTCAGGTTAAGATGGGAGAGAGACATCTTCCTTTCATGGGTTGAGGAGGTCAGACAGGAGGTGCAGGAGTAGGAAGCTTTTGAGAGCTGTGTACCTTCCATGGAGGATCCAATTGATTTAGGAAGTTTTGCTACATTGATAGAGGAAGTAGCCAAGAAGGAAATATGATTTGCTTCAGTCACATAGGGAGTAGTTAGTGAGGTAGATTGGATAGAAGGATTTGCTTCAGTGACAGAGTATGCGACCAGTCAAACATATTTTGCCTTAGTGACCGAGGATGCGACCAGTCAGACAGATTTTTCCTTAGTGACCAAGGATGTGGCCAGTCAGACAGACTGGACAATAGGATGTGCTCCAGTGACCGAGGATGCAGCCAATTAGACAGACTTGACAACATGACTTATTCCAGTGACAGAGTTCACAGACCCATTTGCCACAGTGACAGAGGGAATACCCAGTCATGATTAGAGTGTAGATGAGGTGGCAGATTCAAGAACTATTTTTACTATGTGCGACAGTGGTGCATCCAAATTTTGGAGGATGGGATACCTCCCTCGCTAAGAGGGAGTGTTGATTTTGTAGCTTCGGGACGTATTCCCATTAGAGGCCAAGGTGCTAAGCATGTGGGAATTTTTGTTGGCACCAATTTTTCTTTTTGTTTTGTCTAAATCGGCCTAAAAATGAGGCTCGAGTCTCATGGGCAAGATGATGGGTCTTGTGGGCTTCTGATGGGGTTCCACACCCACAAGAGGAGATTAAAATATTCTAATTTAATGTTGACTTGTGAAAGGGCTCTTTGACACACCCTTTTGGACTTGTATAAATAAAGGTCAAGTCATTGTGACATTAGATCATTGTACATGATGGAGTTAGCATAAGTGAGAGTGCACTCGTGCTAGGAGCTTGGAAATTTCAGCAAGGGAAATTATGCAATTGTGAGTCAATTTGGCCTAGGGTTCTTGGTGTTTTCTGTTTTTGTTCTAGCCAAGGAAGGCTTTTGATTTTCCCAGCCAAAGAAGGCTTTTGATTTTCCCAGCTAAGGAAGGCTTCTGATTTTCCTAGCCAAGGAAGGCCACATCTGTGAAAGGAGGAGAAGTAGCATATAAGGAGAGAGAGAAAGGCCGCATGTGTGAGGAAAACAGTACAGACATGGTGCATGTCTGGTACGAACCAATCCGTACAGGCCGCATGTGTGGCAACTGTACATCAGAAAAGGACAACCGCACGTGTGAGGGTTTCTACAGGTTGCACTTGTGAGTTTCTGGGTAGGTACAACAAGCTGTACATGTTAGACGTCAATAGCCGTACAACTGACGTCAGTAGGCCATACAGTGGCAACAACAAATTTGTCAAGCATAGGTGATTTCTAGAAGTCTTGCTGAGGTTTGATTTTTTGGTGATTTTTTCTGTTGAAAGGACAAGGTTGTCCTCATAATTTTTGGTATTTTTTTGTGGACAAGGTTGTCCTAGTTTTTGGTCAAAGTGTGTTGACCAGGAGGGTTGGTTTTGTCCTCGGGTTTTCTCAATTTGATAAAAGTTACAGAACATAAATTTGTGTCTCAATTGTGTTGATGATTCATCTCTGATCTTGTGTTTCCGCTGCATATAATATCAGTCATAATTTTTCAGTGTGAATTTGTTCAATGATTACAGCTAGGGTGTTACAGTTTGCTCACTAGGAGGCAATTTTCAGATCTGGAAATTAGTCACATTGGTGCATGTGAAAAAATTGACAAGAGAGAGGTTTGACGATGAGGCTAATGATGTCAAGGTCTCCCGGGTCCGATGGCCAAGGGCGAGGGAATTGGGCTTTGGCTCGCTGTCAGAGTCCTCAATTACTATCGGGGGGTTCGACTGTATGATCTTGGGGTGGATGTAGGAGTAGGGATACTCCTAGCATTTGAGGTTGAAAGAAAGAAACTTTGGATAGATCTCTGGCTTCTCCTCTAAATCTACGAGGTAATTTGATGGATGAGAGGTGCCTTCCTCTGGTTCTGTCTGGAGTTGATCCCCTTAACTCCCCTTTAACTCTCTAAGGATGTATGGACTGATGTACATGTCGACACTTCTGAACCGGTCTCGATGATCTTTCTCCCAGAGGGGGAGGTTGAGGAGAGACACGAGGTCTCACCAATCTACTGTCTGGTGCACTTTGGGACTCTGCCCGCTGCTTATTGCTCCGATTTGATGGATCAACATGAAAGTATGAGGTGATCGTCCTGGCCATCCCAAAGCAGGGCATGGCATGTAGGAACTGAGATCTACCACTGAAGATCTCCTTGATGAAGAGGGCTAAGCATCTTTGGTCCTAGTACTAGAAGAAAGTAGAGAGAGAGCCCCTCGAGTCCCTATAGAGGCAGTCATAGCATCCTTTGATCCCATAGTATAGGGGGCACCTGAAAATGAGGGGGATCTCTGTTTTCGGCTCCTGTATGTGGCACATCTGGCAGATCCTATTAGACTGTGGTACATGGTGGTTCGTCTCAATTCTGGAGTTGATGAGAGCCACCCGGTTCTGTCACAAAGGAATCCTGAGTGAGTGCTTCCAATGCTTGTGCGTATAAGGGGGGCAGACGATAATACCATCCCGCAGCTCCAAAAAGTGCTCTAGATAGGACATCTTCGAGCCTAGGCTCGTCGGAGGTGAGGTCCAAGTGACCTAAATGTACAATTTGTAGAGGTTCTCTCTAATATCCTGATTCAGTACCTGTCTATTCGCCAAGAGATGGTGCGACGCATCAAGGGATAAATAGAACGAGGGAAGGCGCTCCAGGGAGATAGTCCTTGACAAGAGAAGTCAAGATGCCTCTGAGAACCAACCTCGTGCACGACCCGAGGGGTGATCCGAAGTAAGAGTCTCTGAGGAGAAAAGTCTCTGAAAGACTTGACTCTATGAAGGAAACAGACCAAGAGAAAAATGACCTTGAGGTGGAATGGGTGGACATTGAACTCTGCCTAAATAATGAGTTGCAGAACTGTTTCCTTGCAATGGATGATGCGCCTGAGAAGCAGGGTTTGGAGTCTCTCCATCTCGGCTCAGTATGTCTGTAACAAGCTCGGTCCCCAAATCTCGAAGCCTTAGGGAACTGTGGGTTTAATAATTGTCTCCATGAGGTAGAGTTTGGATGAGGTGTCCTAAACCCATGAAGCTCAATGAGGGTCAAGGAACTGTACCCTTTACTGAGCTGAGGCTGAAGGGCTTGCCGCATACCAAAATGAGGCCCTGTGAACTGTACGCCCAGGCAAGTGTAAGATGTAGTGATCTCAATCTCTGCCCCTCGGTAGTAGAAATGTAAGTCTGTAAGAGAGCTCTTCAATGCATTGAAGATCAAAACCATAGTTTTACCCAGGTTGACTGTAAGCTGTCGAAGGTCACAAAAGATGGCCAGTGCGTCGATCTGTCTCTACAGGCCCTCAAGAGTAGAGGCCAACAAGATCAAGTCGTCGTCAAATAAGAGCAGGGAAATCAACACCTGATGTAGAAGACAACGATCCCCCTCCTGGATGTGCTCATGGAGGAAGGACTCCAGCTCATCGATATCGATACCGAAGAGGGTTGACGAGATGAGGCATCCCTGTTTTACCCCGATGGTATTTTGGATGAAGTGGGAAAGGTCGCGTGTGTTAGGTTTTCCTTATTTACAAAGAATTATGTTACTAGTGTTCTGTTACTTCGTTACCATTAACATATATATCGTATACTGAGTAGTAGCAACATAAACAAGAGACAAAAAATAACATAAGAGATTTATCCTGGGAAAACCCCAAATGGGGGAAAAACCCAACAACCTTTTTTAGATAGATTTCGTTCACAGAGCAAGTCCAATCAGATAAACTCTAGCACAAGTGCTAGCTTAACCAGAAATACCACCCCAACTGTAGCAACAACACCATACAAAGGTAGTGCACCTCCTCAAGGAGTAGCGCACAAGAGAGAGATTCCAAAAGACTGAGCAATAATAAACTGTGCCGTTACAGCTACTGCGTCACCTCCTCCAAACTCGTGCCTTGCTTCTGTGTAGCTGGGAAAGTGCGAGTGAGTGAACAAATGAGCCAAGACGTCCTCTATTTATAGTCTTCCTGGCCACTAGACTGGGCCGACTTCTTCTCTGGACATGTGTCTTTTCATTATTACTTTATTCTTCTGGGTCGACTTCTCTTCTAGGGTATTTCAATATTTGTTCAATGGATCTCTTGCTTTTCGAATCTTCTCCGCATCTAAGAAAGGTCATCTAGGAGGGAAAGATCCTCCCGTAGCTACCAAAACATCAACAGTGTGCCACTCTAAGGCATCTCGAAATTGACTCGTATAGCCTCATGATGGCCGTCAGGAGGGTCTCAAATATGCTAATGTCGCGGAGCATCTAGAATAATGCCTCCCTTGGAAATGTGTCAAACAATTTTCAGAAGTCTAAAAAGCAACTGTAAACCTTTGAAGAGCGATGATGAGCCTCCTCAATAATGGCTCTGTGTATGAAGATGTGATCAATTGTTTGTGTAATGTCCCTTTTCGAGTAGGAGCTCCAGAGAGGAGGGCTTAGTAGTCTAAACATCCCCGTTAGACTATAGCCAGGGAGAAACAGGGGAAATAGGGTCATTTAATGTCATTTCACTAGAGAACTTTATAATTTGAAAGTCACATTAAGTGAAAAGTGGGTAAAAGCGCCCTTTAAGTGATTTGAGCTAAAAATAGTGGGGCGCATAAGTGAGAAAACTAAATATAGAAGTCAATGAAGAATTAGGGTTTAGGAAAGGTATATGAGGAGAAAAGCGACCTAATTCCTCATTATGCATATTTTTAGTTGACAGTTGAGGAGAGAGGCGACTTCACAGGTTCAGGCGAACGATAGCTTTGTGGATTCCAGGAGGAAGACACCCAGAGGATGATTTCAGTGTTGAGAGACACACCCTAGTCACCGGGAAGATCATCCAGATCTTCCATCATACTTTAGCAGCAGTTATACAAGTTGCAGTAGTGATGGCACACTTATTCAGGGTGAGGGCACACTTCTGAGGAGAGATATTGATTCGACTTGTCCCAGTCAGGGAGAATCCAGTGAGGGTGTGATAGTTGGGGAGGACACATTTGGGATTCCTGAGAGATCATCAATCAGATCCAGGGAAATCCTTCCGACCCATTTCATAGGAACCTAGGGCGCTCAGTTTGAGATACTTACAGAGAGATTCCGTTGGTGGAATCTCTAGGGCACATTTGCAACAACAGTTGGGGTGCATTTCCCCAGGGGTATCCATCTGGGGTCCAGACAGATCAGCAGAGGGTTGATTGTTAGGCTGTCAATCACGAGCTTGGCTCAACACACTGTTGTTTTGTGTGTGGCATGACCTTGGCTCAACACACTGTTGTTTTGTATTAAGAATTTGGGTGTTAGGCTGGTTTGGCCACCCACTTGCAAATTTCGTTGTTACTATGTATGGTTGTTCTTTATTTGTTGTATTGGCTAAGTATAAGAAATACACATAACGAATAAGTAATAAATGAAACGAAGAAGTAAGG
The DNA here is from genome assembly GCA_009831015.1 of Picea engelmannii. NCBI lineage: Eukaryota > Viridiplantae > Streptophyta > Pinopsida > Pinales > Pinaceae > Picea > Picea engelmannii. The sequence goes on along the minus strand of ML808483.1, from coordinate 106,828 downwards.
CGTAGTCCGGGCCAAGTAAACCAGTGTGGCCTTGCCGCTGAGTTGAACAACCACAGTGGCGTAGCTCGCTGAGAACATTGGGTGATTCAACCCTCCAGCTGAGGGGTCTCCAGTGGCCTGACACTCAAGCTGTCATGATCTGTTCATAGTTCAAACTTTTTGCCAATTGAATAATGATGCCATGCCTTCAAAACATGCACTATTGCTAAGAGCTCTAGGTCGTGAGTTGGTTTCTTCTGCTCATGAGCATTTAGCTTTTTGGACTCAACTTACTACTTTTCCTTCCTACTTGAGCATTCCCCCAATGCCCTCGCCATTGGCATCGGTGCACACAATGAAATCCTTATCAAAATCAGGAAGTATCAATATAGGTGCTGTCATGAGAAATCACTAAAGCTCTTGAAATATTTCTTCTTGTAAGGCTATCCATAGAAACATGACCCCTTTTCCTTGTAACTTCGATAAGGGTTTTGCAATCTTCGAGAAGTCTTGGAGAAAATCCTTGATAATATCTGACTAATCCCAAGAAGTTTTTTACCTCGGCTGCATTCTTCAAGGCCGGCCAACTAAATATAGCTTCAATTTTGTTGGGATGTACGTTTAATCGTTCTTCAGATACGATGTGCCCGAGCTATAGAATCTCCTCCTTAAAGAATTCACATTTGCTTAACTTAGCATACATTTGGTGTTCTTGTAGCTTTTGCAACACTAGGCGTAGATGTGCCTAGTGCTCCTCCTCTTTCCAAGAGTAGATCATGATATCATTAATGAACACCAACACAAACTTGTCCAAATACTTCTGGAACACATCATTCATCAATCTCATGAAAATTGTGGGGCCATTTGTTTGTCCACTCTCGTGAAGCTGGTTCTTAGGAGTCATAGAGGAATGAGAAGAAGAATTGAGCTACTCCTGGATGGCCTGACTAGCCTTGGACAACTTAGCTTCGATCTTGGAAGCTAGTTGAAAGGCATATTCGAATGAATGGATGGAGAAGAGTGCTAACTTTTTTCTGACATGATGACACAAACCCAAAATAAACTTGATACAAAGAGTGTCCTTATAATCCTATAACTAAACACACTAGATATGACTTTATGTAATATAGTTTATCAACCGCCCTAGATGGGAAGACATGCAATATACCTAAATTAATTTAATTATACTAGTAATTATGATTTAGGGCTGTGTCCTTTAGCATAGTTGTCTTAGTTACTATATATAACAGTCTTCTTGATTGTTTATCATTCATCTCTTGTATCTTCACATTTGTTATTATTTCTGCTCTTCTGGACAATATGGGCTTACCCCTTTTCCCATTGATGCCTATTGCATCCCATAACTACATATATATCACATAAAGATGCGTAAATGGCGGAAAATAACTAACTTGTAAGGTTTCTTTTGTGTTTTTCTTCCTTCCATTAAAATATTGTAATTTCTTTTTTCTTCTTCTTGTTATTATATGTTCTTCTATTAGAAAAGTGTTTTTTTTTTAATATTAGTTGTGTGGGTCCTACTGGACCCCAATCAGGTGTTTATGGGCTGGAATTGCCCCCCACCAGGTCAGAAATGACTTGGAAACTTTTCCATATCAAGAAATGGTTCATAAACATTTCCAGGAGTTTTCGAGCTGTTTTCAAGGCATTTCGTTTTCCAAAATGTTACCAGTGTCGGAACGTTGAGGGGGATATGAATTTCTTGCCACTTAGGAATAGAGGGACCCATCCTTGTGGAACAGCATAAATTCCTCTGTAGAAGTTGAGTAACTGTTGACAGGGAGAGGCATTTTCCCTAAGATTCAAGGTTGATCTCTTATCTGGTGTGAGATGGTGAGTAGTGTGTAGAAATTTTGAGGTCCTATGAGGCTGCCATCTAAGGTCTGTCCTTGACCTTAGTATGGCTCTAAGTTTCAACTGTATGGCTGTCTTCTTTTGCTGTTTTAGGACAGCAAACAGTCATCCCACTTTCTGCTCAATGTTT
>ML808483.1:78614-93334 GCA_009831015.1 Picea engelmannii | reverse complement strand
CCAATGTGTTTATCTGATGTTGTTGTTGCTTTATATGTTTAAAATTTTGAAAAAAATGAATATATTTTGTATTTTTTAATGTTTGTCGTGGTTTTCTGATTTTTTGCCGACTTTTGCCGAAACGATTTTTTCCGGACCCTCGCTGACTTTTTGCCGATGCCGACTTAATCAACACTGGTGAAACTTGCTCAAGAAGCTCAATAAAGCCCCTCCTTTGCTGGTTTTCCCCACACTGGTGTTTCCAGGGTACTTCCTGTGTTGTCCAATTTATGTGTGTGATTTCTGTGTATGCTTCTGCTGATTATATTCTGATTTATAACTCAGCTGTAGGTAATTTTCATGATTTCAGATTTTATATCAGCAAACATAATTTCGGGTTTTTTAGTATATCATTGGCAATTATTTCAGTGACCGAGTTATAGGTAAAAATCTGTTGGGTATGTGTTATATTCTTTGCATGTGTGTGTGTGGGCGCGTCAGATATGACAACTGCGTTTGACGATCCCTCTAGTAGTGCCCCTTGTGTTGTGTGCTCCGGGTGCTTTCCTAGGGGGGTGCAGGTATGCCCCCCCCCCGGTTATGCGTAGCGTTTGGGGCAGCGCCCTGAATTTTTTTTTTTTTGGGCGGTTTTTGCTATTTTTAGCGGTTTTGTAAATTAATCCCGGATTAAGGGATTAGGGTTTTGGTATATACAGAATACCTAAAAACATTGTATATATATTGTATGGTGAATGGTGAAATTCGATATATAAATAATATAAGAAAGGTTTTCCCGGTTGAGGGTTTCCGGTATAAAATCTCTGTGTATTCTGTGTACAAGCCATTGATTAAATTCTGTTTTGCTTAAGAATCTATATGCATTGCTTTACTTCACCGGTTTAAAACTTACAAAATCAACATGGTATTAGAGCACAACCTCTGAGTACAGAAAGAGCCTAGTGACTTGCTGTTCAGACTAGGAGGTGTAAATTCTGTCAATTCTGAATATATCTTGGCAACGGTTCTTGTTCATGCATAGAAGTATGCAGAGGTTACTGCTTATTATGATTTTCAAATGTTGAATATATATTCTATTTTGAAGTGAAGATGTGATATTACTTATGATTACTTCAGAGCCTTGTTTCTCAATTATACGAGATTAAGATACTGGCAGATGAGGCAACTTTAATGGTTCATAAATGGCTTCCCTTAGAATCTGTTTTCCAGATAAGATAGCAGTTGTAACTTGTGTGGCTTTGACGGAATTCCTTAGAAAAGGATAAAATATGTCATGCATTTGGATTTATCTCTCTTTTTCTTTACTACATTGTATGTTGGTTCTCTAAGGGAAGCCAGGAGTAGTCTTTTCATTTCTGCTCGATTTCAGTTTTCTTTCCATGTTCTTGCAAGAGTATTTTATTGATTCTTTTCGTATTCTAAGAGTAATTTTGTGTTTGGAATAAATTTTACTATTTGTATGGTGAAATTCTTCTAGTTAAGCCGAGGGCATGGGGATAAGAATATTTTCAGATCTCATTCTGAGATGAACTGGTGAAACTTGTTAGTTTTCTCATGTAATTGCTGTCGTTTTTCATTGCTAATTTTCCTTGACTTAATTAGTTCTATTGGTCATGGTTTACTTTGTTGTAAATATACTTTGCTTTCAGCCACCTATTCAAATAATTGCTTTTATGATATAAAGTCACTCCTTGAGTCTTACTAGTTTTGGTTGCATTTGAACTGCGAAGAAGTCCCGCCCCCCCTCCCTCCCCCTCTCTCATTCTCTCTCTCTGGAGTTTAAGTTCTTTCTTTACACGTGATTAAATTGACATGTGGGGTGATGCAATTAAAGTGGGACGATGTTTCTCAAGTTTTATATCTGCAATCCCAGCCTCAATAAACTTGTTAGCAAGGCCATCAAGTGATCCTGAGTATACTTACTTCTAGATCTTATAATCATTAAACTAAATGTTGCGCCACTATCATACAGTTTCATATTGTGGAGAAAAAGGATTACTGTTTTGCACTAAGAAAATATGTTTCCAATCATTTGTAGTAATTTTTTCTTTTCTAGCTTTTATTTATCTTTTCTTTCCATTTTTTATATGATAGGTATCAATGTCAAAGTTGCTGAGACTGCAGCAAAAGTGGAGGCAGAGAGAATTGGGAAATTAAAGGCTCTAGAGGACGAGTGCCAAGCTTTGAGATCCAATCCAAATTTAAGCAAGGTATTATTCACATGTAGTTTGTGCAGAACAGAAATTGACTGTAAAGAATGACGTGTAATAAGGCAGATATGTACATCTAATATAATATTACATCTAAAAAGTACATCTAATATACTATTACATTAGGATGAGTTCTGTGAATAATGAAGGACTATGAAGTATAAGTGCTGATCGAGGAATTACTTATGTGGATGCCACTTTCTTCTCCATTTGAGCTTTCAATTAAAACAGTTACACATGAACTTTATTTCATTTTCTTGCCCTTCACTCCATTGTTGACATGCCTGCACCTAACTGTTGATGCTCTTGAATTTCTTTAGTAATTACTAATTCCTTACTTCAAGTTGTAAATTTCATTTCTGTTGTTAATTCTTCTATCAAATGCCTCCTTATGACCCTTTGTATTGTATTAACTTAGTGGACATGGGCTTGGAGGAGTATCACAAGGAGTGGTGTTCGAAAGGAACTGCCTCTTGGAGATAGATACAATAAGATAAGTACATTAATGTCCAACAGATGACCACAAAGTAGGTCATTGGGACTAAAAGAGTAGTACATCAGTCAAAAGATAGAATGTGGGAGTATGAAAACTTATCCTATAAAAGCAAGGAAGCTATCTGAGCTCTCTAAAAGAGCATGTAAAGTAAATATATAGTGCTGCACATATGGTATGAAAAGATATAAGAGGCATGATGTAGGGTGAGAACCACTGTCCCTAGAGCGAGTGAGGCTGAAACAGATCGGAAGATGATGTTAAATTGCTTCAGAGCTAGTGGCCAAAGGCATTGGGGAGGGCCAAGGCATGATATCTTTGTCAGAATCATCAATAATAGAGAAGTCATCGATGCACATGCAGATGATGCCCTCTGACACTATGCTATGGGGGAGGGCCTCAGTGCCCCAATGCTTCATTCCTGAAGTGCATTCACAGAGGGATCGTTCAGTGCACTCCCTTCCAATAAAAAACGCTCCTTGCCCGTTCAAGGAGTGTTGTTGACTAAGCTCTCTTGAGAGCTAAAAAAACGCTCCCGCAAGCGAGGGTGAAATTGTTTTTTTTGTTTTTGTTTTTGGGAACCAAGACAAGGTTCCAAAAGCTTGGTTTAGGCATGGCTAGGTTTCCTTGGTGGATTAAAAGACTCACCCACTCCATTTTCTTTAATTATATTTCTCATTTCACTCATCTTTGCTAGGGTTTTGAGTGGGCTGTTTGGTAGTTGTTGAGGAGCAGATTTGTGAGAGCTTGGAAGGAAGATTGAAGGCTTCCTGTTACCCCCCCTTGCCTAGGGGTAACTGGAGGAGATCATATCTCATGGCCCACAATGAAGATAGTGATCCTGTTGATGATGATGATCAGCATGTCCACCAATGGCAGCCCAGCAGCCCCCCTCAGATTGCCTCTTCTACTTTGGAACAACCAAGCTCATCACTTTCGAGGAACGTAGTGTTCGAGAGATGGTAAGTCAATGTCACCACGAGGTATGCTAGTCCTTTTTTCATACAGGCTGTTGTGTTTAATATACTAGGCATGTAAATGAGGATCATTGGTTGAAGATGGATAATGGATCATAAGCTCAAGAAGTTATGTTTGTTTCCTTGTTTCACCTTGGTGGCCAACATTTGTACCCTAGTCCCATGTTGTCACCCCCAAGGAAAAGGGATACTACTGGGGGGGCCTCACAAGGGTAACATTCTGTTTCCCTGTCATGCTTAACACTTACCATCTTGGAGCCTGTCACGGTGTACTAAAATTCGGTAATGGGTCCTGGTTCATTCTCTCATGAGAAGAGGGGCTAAAGGCCCAGAGGTTAATTGCAACTGCTAGTAAAAGAATAATAAAGAAAGAATGATGGTAACAAACATAAATATATATAATAAACGAATAAACTAACAATTAACAATTAAGTACTAATGAAGAGGCACCTCATATGAAAGGTCATGTCTCTTATGAAAGGGCACCCTTGCGTGGGTATACATACAACCCTCATTTCTCATTTGTAAACATCTCATATTTTACTCATACATTATATATATAATCCTAAATGGATTTCTTTATATTCCAAGTATTTTGGCTATTGCGTGTCTGAACCGAGTTGGTTCACCACATTGGTATCAGAGCCTCGTTTCTGATTTTGGCCTTTGGCCACTGGACCTTTGGTCAAAATTTTGTTGCCCTTGGCAACGTCACTGCAGGCCTTTGGCCACTCAATTTTTCAGAGTTCTGGGAACTCTGGGTCTTTGACTACCCTAGGGAATTTTGCCATTTTAAATTTTGAAATCATTGTTGAAGAAATAAATTGTCCACTGCAAATATATTAAAAAAAAACTAAAAAGAGAAAAAATACAGTATAAACAAAATTAATAAAATAAAATAAAATCATTAAGTTCAGACCGGATTTCTATAGGGGTGAAATCTGAAAAAAACGGTTGTCCATTGAAATCATGGTTTTGAATTTTAAACCAAGTGCTGAAATATACTGGACGTTAGCATATTCAGAAGGGTTTTATCCGCTGTGGGGAAAGTCGTGGCTGTTATAAAACGAGAGCGAAAAACCCCACGCCGTAGCCGCCATTTGGGTCGCTCACATAGTTGCTAAATCGATCTTTCAAATCGCTTCCGGTGTATTCATGTTCGTGGAGGAAGCTATCGTTTTAGTACTTGCCGCTGCCATAATTTAGTAAGAAATTGTGGGTTGTCATGGGAAATTGTAGGTTCCCACAAGATCTGTGAAGTGTCAATTACCCTTCCATAGCCTTCAAGGGATCGTGCAATACTATTTGGCCACCGTAATTAGCACATGAGACGTGCATAAGAGAGACGAGGTCAATTAAACTTCTACACTGTTTGGAGAGAGCCGTCGGTTTGCTAGTGGACATTCGTGCCTTTTCACAATATATCACAAAATCGCGCCACTACACAAGATAAATTGGTCAAAATTAATTAACCATCGCTCTTAGTCGCCATTCTAAAGGTAAAAGGGTGAATTGAAGAAAAATATTAATCAAAAAATTGTGACGGCTACATAAGTTAAGGTGTTAATAATAGTGGGTATAGGGAAACCATATTAATCATTTTTGGAGTTGGACCAGTTCTAAAGGGATTACAAGAGTATACATTCTCTTTTTTTTACAAGGTGACATAATAAAAGATATAAAATCTTTGATTAGTTAATTAAAAGATATCCTCCAAATTTTCTTTAAAAAAGGGTTATTATTATTATCAAGAAAAACATGAGAGTATTATTAAAATATCATTGAAGGTGTAATTATGAAGTGAAAAGGCTATTAAAAAGGGTATTTTATATCTTATAATTGAAGGAATAATTACCCAAAAAAAAGCAAAAGAAAAAAAAAAGTTATCAAGAAAAAGTTACAAGTGGAATTTTATTCAAAAAGTATAAAATGGACGATTCAAAAATGAAGGAAGATTTTCCTATGAAAATTGTTATGAAAATTTTCCAAATTCATGTAATATATTTTTTACATTAAAGGGGAGTACTCAAGGAAGAGAGGTCTGTAGATTTTCTGAGGTCCTATGAGGCTGTCACCTAAGGTATGTCTGTGACCTTAGTATGGCTCTAAGTTTCAACTGTATGGCTGTCTTTTTTTGCTGTTTTAGGACAGCAAACAGTGATCCCACTTTTTGCTCAATGTTTTGAAGGTTAAGTGCTCTTTTAAGGTGCCCTTGCAAGTGTTTTCTTATTTCAATGTTAGCACATGCAATATAACTTAAAACACATAACACTACCTCTAGATCTTTAACTTTAAAATGTTGATCTACACTTTTAAACATGCATAAATTTGACACAGGTATTTTTGGTCAACATGACCCTGGATAAAACCCCCCCGAGGAAAACCAGTTTGGGATATATGTCTATATAATGATGATCAAAGCAAGAGATACAAAAAGTAATACAATACAATGGAACCTGTATACATAGCAAGCTCCTGACAAGCCTTGCCACAAGAACCAGAGAGAGATGTGCCCAAGCTCAGGTGCGCCCTCTCCCTTTGTTGCCCTCTGCACTGAAGTGAAGCGCTCTACCTCCTCTTTGATCCAACGAAGAAATCCCTCCATAGGAATGTGCTCTGTTGTGCTGCCTCTCCACTGAAACTGTCAGAACTCGATTCCTCCAAGCAGATCTGCTACCAGGTAGCTGTCAATCCACTCCACAGGTGCGCCCTCCTCCTAGCAGATATGATCACCATAAAATAACAGAGGCCAAAGATGGATATCTCTCACCATGAAAGCATGTGCCCTCCCTCTAGCCTCCTCATGCAACTGACCTCATCTCAAGGCCACAAGTCCTCCTCTCCTGGTGAGAAAATGAAGGAAATAAATGCGCCTCCTCTCCTAGATGCGCCCTTCCTCCATATGGCATGCTCCCTCTAAGAAATGGAAGCTAAAACTCCATGGATATGCTCTCCATGCAAGCTCAAAGGAACAAGAGCTTCCTCCTCAAGCTCTCAAGGGTTTCTCTCAAACCCTCATCAAGTGCGCCCTCTCCCTCCTTGAGAAATGTGCCCTCTCCTCTTCTCCAAAACTCACAAGTGAAGAATGAATCTCAATAATACACTTTACCCTCCTTTGGCCAAGCCCTAAAAGATCAATGGCCTAGATTAGATCTAACCAAGTCTAATCAATGGGTGAGATCTCATCCAAAAATCTCACTAAAGAAACCCACTTTCCTTAGTTGCTTTATGTCTATTAATTCACCTACATTGTGAATTAATTGTCACTTTAATGCTTAAGTGACATATTTCACTTTTGACTTAAAACTCCTAAGTCAAAGTGAAATTAGAATCATAAAGTAAAGTATAAGGGTAATAGTCTTCCCCCTTTGTGCTTAGAGACTCATAAGCACATGGGGACCACTTTCCAAGGTACCCAAATCCCAACAAGGTCAACATCATTATCAACTTGGACCATAATGAAAATTACATTAATATTGATTTGACAAATGAATTATTTATTCCATAGCCGAATATAATTGAAAAGGAAGATATTTTTCAAATTAAGGAGTTACAAGTGACAATTGATGAATATGAGTATATATCTCAATTCTTTGCTACAACTATGTATAAAAAAGAAATTGACATCATTCTTGGGTTACCATGGTTTAAAAATCTAGGTCCCTTCATCTTAAACATGGAGAAAAAGTTTGTGGTGTTTCCCGATAAGAAGAAGATGATGACATTTCAAGACACTACTATGAGGTCAAAATCTTGAAGGTGATCCTTCAAGAAAATCAAAAGTCAATATCAAGGATGCAAAAAGAATTTAACGAAGTTATCACAGATAAAAGCGACGAAATTTCTCGTTTAAAAGACCACAAAAAAAACTACTTACACAGATCAAGAAGTCAAAAGATAGAAAACAATGCGTTTAGAAGTTGGAACAAGAGAATCAAGATCTCGAGAAGAACCTATCAGAAAAAATGAAGAAAATTTTCGTTTGAAGAACCTTAATCAAGGGTTACTAGAACAAGTTAGAAAGTTGAAAGAGAAACTTGAAAATTCAGACATTAAAGATATTGACAAATCAGATAATGAAGAAAATTCGCGCTTAAAAAATCATAATCAAAACCTACGTACGCAAATAAAAAATCTTAAGAATGATAATAAGTCTTTGGAAAACAAGTTAGAACTGCTTATAGAAAAGGAAGCATTGAAGTTTTCAGATGAACAAATCCAAGTTATGGAAAATGGAACAATTACAGAACCAATCCATGTCATAGCTCAAGAAGCTGCAAAGTCAATTGAAAAAAAGACAATGTCAAATGTTGGAGTGCAAATGATGGAAGCTGCAAGTGTAGTTACTAATTGAAATTCAACCATTAACAAGGCAACATCGGTGCATGAAGAAAATCATATATCGAAATTAAACGACGAAAACACTACAAGTATGATAAGGAAAAATCATGTTATAAGAACTCCTTATCGACATCCAAATCATACAAGTAGATATATTAACTAGTCAGAATATCAATGTCATTCAGGACAAGAATGACTAACTTATCGTATGTAAATTATTGATACTAGCACAATTAAGTCTCATGATGGCCATTCATCGTGGAAGTGCAATGTTCCACAAAAGATTGAATTAGGATGGTTTGACCCTTTCACAATCGACAGTTTTGCTCAACTCTTTGTCACTCATATTGTCTCGTATCGTCAATCTCGACAACACCAAAAATAGAGAATCATGCATAGGCATTGCGAGCCAGAACGAAGACCTAAGCCTTTCCATAAACATGCTTTGAGGACAAATCATTTCTAAAGGGGAAGACAATGTAACAAACATAAATATATATAAAATATATAAATATAAATAATAAACAAATAAACTAATAATTAACAATTAAGTACTAATGAAGAGACACCTCATATGAAAGGCCATGTCTCTTATGAAAGGGCACCCCTCAGTGGGTATATATACAACTCTCATTTCTCATTTGTAAACATCTCATATTTTACTCATACATTTTATATATATATTGTTGAATTTTCACTATGCTGGGCTCAAGTATGAGGTTTATTTCATTTTAACATTTACCTAATGATGTTGTAGAATACCCTTCTTGTTAAGGGGGAGTGTTGAAATATTGTAACCACAATGAGTAATCTATTTATTATTGAGTTATTATTCATCTGATCAATCCCCTTTTGTGGATTGATCATGTCGGGCTTTGTCCTTGACCAAATCCCCTTTTGTGGATTGGTCAAATCCTAAATATATTATGATAATCAAGAAGTCTTCCCCCAAGCCTAATTAAAGTGGTTTTAACCACTAAGAAGAGAAGTCGGCCCTGCCCAATGAAGAGACACCTTTTCAGCGCCTGCCAGCTAGTATAAATAAAGGAGGCTAGCGCCTCATTATCTCACTCACTCAACTCACTCATCTAGTGTGCAAGTTTGAAGGAAGCTGCAGTTGCCAGCTGCAAGAAGAAGGAAGAGAGAGGCGCATTGCTCAGTGTTGGATATTCTCTAGTGTTTTGGTTTATTGTCTTGGCATTGTATTGGCTATCTATATTAAGGAAGTTTTGTTGGGTTTTCTCCCCCATGAGGGTTTCCCAGGATAAATGTTGTGTATCTTGTGATTGTGTTTCTCTCAGTGATCCTACCTATGCTATGGTTATCTAGTAAATTGAAAAGAAACCTAATAATAGCTCAAAACTTAACAATTTGTGCAATGATATTCAAGTCTATAGGACTAGTAAAAAGTTTCCTTAGAAGGGGAAGTTAGGACGATGCCTGCCCTTGAGCTAGAACTCGAATGAGCACCATCGAATTCTAAGGTCCATATTCCTTCAGGTGTTTTGCAAAGTTCATCCTTGGAGTCCCCTCCTTGAACAAACCAACTTTCTACCCCATTGTTCACACACAGGAGTTGATCATTGGGTTCTTCGGATGCTTCAATGAGGCATCCAGTGATAGGTTCCTTGTGAAGGGTGAAATATCCTCCCTCGAGATGGGGTATAATAGCCTTAGATCCTTGGTCTTGGAAGCTTTCGCCTAGTTTTTCTACCAAGTCTTTGCAGAGTAAGATCCCTCAACTACTTAATGTGTCTATCACTATTACATCGATCTTGAAAGAGACATCAGGGCAAGTATGGAAGGAAACCACCAAGTCTTTGATAAGACCCCGTGTAAAACCATCTTGTATATCATTATTTGGGTGCGATATACTAAGTCCTAGTTGGTGCATGACCCTTTCAGTCATAATCTTTCTATGAACATCTGGGTCAAAAACACAATTATGGAGACGAAAATCATTGATCTGGAGGGTAATATAAAAAGGTGTGGGTTCACCGTATCTTGTCCCGCTGTCCCTGGATAGTCCCTCTGATTCGGAGGGTGTCATACCTGGGAACACCAAAAAGGGTCGCTATAACTCCTCCCTTTGCTGGTTTCCATCTGTTAGCCTTCTCAGGAGGTTGTGGCACTACTGGTGGGTGGTTCCCTACCGGTGTCGGTGGTCTCCGAGGCTACTGCTCCTCCGCTTGTGATGGATCCTCCTCCGCTTGTGTGGATCCACTGTCCTGCTCCTCCCCACTATCCACACTGTCTGCTGCCACCTCAATATAATGGATCTCTCCCTTGCCCATGCACCTGTGGGCTGGGACCCAAGGGTCCTTGCAGGTGAAGTAGAGCTTCTTCCTCATAAGCTCTCGCCTCGTCTCATCATCCAGCTTCTCCTTGCCCTTCCACTCTCTCTAGAATGGCTTCCTGTATCGGTCCCTCTGTGGTACAAATGGTTTGGAAAAGGGTTTAGTCTTCGGTGTCGAGTCTGCCAAATCTCGAGTATGTAAGATGGCATCCTGCAAGGTGTGAGGCCTGTATGCCTTCACCCATCCTCTCAAGGGTTCTATGAGCCCTTATGTGAACAACATAATCAACCTGGGCTCTGAGATATCTGCCACTGCCACTGCCATTGCCACCTGCTGATACTCTGTGATTAAAATCTCTGCTGTGCCAGTTTTGTCTCAACTGAGCTAGATCCCTGAAAAGGATCTCTGGATCCCTCCTGTCAAACTTGTCCATGAGTCTCTGTGAACTCGCTGTAGGAGGTGATGTGATTGTGACCCAACGTCACCAGTCCATGATGCCACCACTCATGTGCCTCACCCTCCAAGTGTAGGGTGGCGAAGCTGATAACCTCTATCTCGGTCATCTGGTTGAGCTTGTAGTACGTGTCTAGCTTTTGTATCCAAGCTCTGGCAGTGCATTTGGACGATCCGTCAAAAGAAGGTATGGTGAGTTTACCAACTTTCCGGATGAAATCCATGTTATGCCCATGCTGTTGTTGTTGCCCTCCTCTCTGAGTCTCTCTGGGACAGTTCCTAAGTCTGAGTCCACAGTACACGACCACGGTCATGTCTTGATGGAAGTCACGACCCAATGCTGCGTACTCCCTCCTGTACTTTGCAATGTCCTCTACCTGAGTGGGCAGCCTCTCTGCTATCGACTGCTCTACTGCTGTTGGGGGTGCCCTCTGGAAACTAGGTAACAATGGCCTGGGAATCCTACTCGAAGAGGTGTATGTGCGTGTAGGTGAATGGGTCTATTGCCTGCCCTTGAGTTCCCCTGCGCTGAATGTGGGGCTTGTGTGCCCGGGGTGCTCACTATATCCAATCTATAAACCATCTGCGCCAAGGACTGAGTCATGGCTTGCTGACTAACCACCAGATTACTGAGTGTTAAATTATGAGCTTGATTTCTTATGCAGATTAATTCTTTTATTTTTTTCAACACTTTGATTCCAGCTTAATACACTTCAGCATTACCAAATCATAAGTAAGCATACAATAACTATGAAGATAAGTAAGCATGCACAACAACAATACATATACCCTGGGGAAATCCTGTACAGGGAGAAAAACCCCAACAAACGATATTCCTTTATTGCATTAATAATGTAAGATCACTTACAAATATCCACCATGATTGTTCTGCTCTTAAAGAGCTTGCTAAGATGACTTTGACCTGACAAAGACCTAAAAGACCTTGCTGAAATACACCTCCTGCCTCTATTGTTGATATACAACATTGATATGCTGCGTTGGTATGCTGCCTCTTTATCACTAATATGTGCCTCTATGGCTTCACCCTTAACCTGCATATCAAAAACTGTGTTGAAGAGAGGGGTCGACCTCTGCTTATATAGGCTGAAGAGGAGAAGAGGAGAGACTTCGAAATAGTAACCTGTTTGCATGAGTGAATCATAACTTAGCTTCATACTTTAGTTTAAACTTAGAACTAGACTTGAGACTGGTTACAACTCAGCATTACACATTAGTTCGAAAATAGAACTAGAATTGAGATTGATATGCTTTAGTTCGAAAAAAGAACTAGACTTGAGACTTCAATTACAACTCAACATTACACTTTAGTTCTAAAATAGAACTAGAGTTAAGATTTTAGTTGCAACTCAACATTACACTTTAGTTCTAAAATAGAACTAGACTTAAGACTTTAGTTGCAACTCAACATTACATTTTAGTTCTAAAATAGAACTAGACTTAAGACTTTAGTTGCAATTCAACATTACACTTTAGTTCTAAAATAGAACTAGACTTAAGACTTCAGTTACAACTCAACTCTTTACAAGGCAATTCAAAATTCTCTTCATGGTGGATAATGTGACACATGCCAATGCACTAGATCAATACATTTATATCATTTGCAATAATAGCAATATTGTTTGTTTCTAGCTCATAGGAATTTTATATTCAACCTAACTTTTGCTAGATGCCTTGACTTTTGCTCATGGCTCACAAGGTTTGACTAGGCTTACAGAGGTTGTAGGTTCCCCCTGACTTTTGCACTAGTCTGTCTATGCTCACAGAGGTTGTACATTCCTCTTGACTTTTGCACTAGATTGTCTATGCTCACAGAGGTTGTACGTTCTCCCTGACTTTTGCATTAAACTCACATAGCATCTCGTTCATCTTGACATTTGGTTTGACTCACAGAGGTTGTACGTTCCCCCTGGATTTTGTCAATACCTCACAAGACTGGTTGATTCTCCAAATCTCCCTGGCTAGCCTCAGGGTGGCCCATGTGGCCTCTCATTGGAGAATCACTGTCGATGCTGCCAAATTTAACACTCCCTCTCAACGAGGGAGTCATTCTCAGCCACACCAAGCTTGCCTCCTAGTTGCACAAACTGTCTCGAGGTCAGAGGCTTGGTCAGGATATAAGCTACCTGCTCGCTTGTGGCTATGTACTGTAACTTTACAGTTTTTCTCTGGACCAAGTCTCGGATGTAGTGGTACCTCATATCAATATGTTTTGACTTGTCGTGAAATACCGGGTTCTCTGTCAATTTTATGCAACTTTGATTATCACAGTGAACCACCGTCGTCTCGAGCTTGTCTTCAAACAACCCAGAAACCAATTTTCTGAGCCATATTGCTTCCTTGCTAGCATCAATTGCTGCAATGTACCCAACCTCTGCTGTACTCTGTGCAATGGATCCTTGCTTTTGGCTTGACCAAGAGATCATAGCGGATCCTAAACTGAAGCAATATCTGGAAGTACTTTTCCGATCCACTGGGCTTCCTGTCGAGTCAACATCTGCATACCCATGCAGAAATAAACCACCACTGGATGTATATCTCAGACCATAAGTAATGGTCCCTCTGAGATATCTCAAGATGTGCTTTGCTGCGACCCATTG
Source organism: Picea engelmannii (assembly GCA_009831015.1). NCBI lineage: Eukaryota > Viridiplantae > Streptophyta > Pinopsida > Pinales > Pinaceae > Picea > Picea engelmannii. The sequence continues at coordinate 79,948 of ML808483.1, read as the reverse complement.
TCTCTGTCTCGGTTCAATCATGAACTGACTCATTGCAATCACTGCATAGCATATATCTAGCCTAGTGTGGATCATGTACATCAATGATCGAATCAGCTGCCTATACATGCTGGGATCTGTTATCGCACAGTTTGTAGGGAGGACAAAAATTGAAGTTTGTAGGTCAAAATGGTGTAACATGAACCTATCCCACCCAATGTCACTACAATGGGGAGTTTCTTTCTATTTAGGGAGGCTAGGCCCAGGAGAGACGTCCTCGGTAACCTGGGGTTTTGAAAGGGCAAAGGCTAACAGCACAAAGACGAAGTTCCCTTTCACAGATTACCGCCAATCATATAGTCCCGGCTAAACAACCAATAATAGAGTATAACCAAAGAAAATAAGAGCACCTGCTCGAGACAAGACAACAAAGGAAACTGATATGTGCAATCTTGGTTAGTACTTCATATAAATTAATGACTATCTGATATTCAATATAAGCAATTTGAAAGTAAATGTTGACGAAGTCAATGTTTATAAATAGCAATAAAAGATATGACACTCCATCGATAAATATTGGAACAATGTGGCATTCAAGGTAACCAATCAACACTTTATTCAATTAATGCCTAAACCACCATTCAATTGCTCTTAAAACAAGACGTTGTTGCATCAAAGATGAAATAACCAAAGATGACGTCAGCAACTTAGGGTTAGTAGGTTAGGGTTAGTGTAGTTAGGGTTTCAATTCAAAAAAAAGGTTGAGAGTGTTTTAGATCCAATTCTACTTCAACGCTGGAGGTCTGAGATCAGTGCCTTGGGGTTAATGGAGTCAATTTAGTAGAGGACGCAAGGGTTGAAGGAGGATGGCTAAGGACTAGAGGGAAGAGTTCTGAAGTGCTGCTATGGCAGGGCCTTAGAGTCAAATCCCTAGGGGAGAGAGGCTCACTCCGGTGTTGCTAAAGCAAGGCCTCGTGCTCTCTCCTCCTTCCTTAGGTTGACTTGGCAAAGATGGCTAGCATGAAAGATAAATCAAGACAAGAGAGTGTAATGAGGGAGAGTATTGCTACAACAAGGCTCTATCATCAAACCCTAGAAGAAAAAAGGCCCTAGGTGTAGATAACCTAGGCCTGGGACGTCTCCTCCTTAACCTCTGGAAAGTACAGCTAGCAAATAGGGGAAGAAAAGGAGAAGAGTGTAGCAAAGGCTAGGCTCTTTTCCTTCTTCAATGGTTGAAAAGTTTCTCTTTTAGGGGACTTGAGACAAGGACCTACTTGTGTGCTTGTCACCTAGGGTTTTGATTCAACAAATTATAAATACATGTAAGAAAATAAGACTACAACCATTCAATCAAG